>LR812533.1:5840416-6062916 GCA_903798195.1 Danio kyathit
TACATTTTTGTATGACAACTTGTACGAATTAGCCACTAAACTGACTATAGTTACGTTTGCTCGTGAGATCAGGCTGGATAATCAGGGAGTAAGCCGAAGGAAAGTGAGTGATTGAGAAAATACAAGCTGCTTTTTACGGTTCAGAATGAATTAAAGTCATTGAGGTTTCAATGGCTGTGCCCGCTCAAATGTGAAAGAATAACATCAACAGAAGAAAGGGAAAAACACTTATGTGGAAGTAAATGGTGACTAAGACTTTTGGCAATGAAGAGAGAACCAAATTAGTCACCCTTTGTTTTAAGGTAAAATTCTCACAGTTAACAAACCATTAACGGTTACTTTTAGCACAACAAGCTTCTAATTTGCTGAGTATTAATAGTTGGGTCTAGATATTGGGTAGGATTATGGATGTAGAATAAGATCATACTTTGCAAGTCCTAATAAACAGCATGTATCTTAATAATAAGCAGTTAATAGTGGGAAATGCTATTTAAACTAAACATTTAATACCTTAAAGGTAATACGCCAGTAGTAAATGCTGTGAATTGTTGCTAAAACTAAAGCGTTGCCATATTATTATTTATTTACATTCATAGACATACATTTTATGTCCTTCTAGCATCCAGATTTAGCACATAACGGCCTATTTGAATCAACAGTCTGCCATAACATGGTGTCATCAAACATTTCAAGTCACATTCTAAATAGACAGGCTTTATTTTAAAGTAATTCTCACTATTAACAAACCATTAACGGTGACTTTTAGCTCAATAAACTTCAAATTTGCTGATCAATTATAGTAAGGTAGTAGTTGGGTTTTGGTATTGGGTAGGATTATGGATGTGGAATAAGATCATACTTTGCAAGTCCTAATAAACAGCCAGTATCTTAATAATAAGCATGTAATAAGCTAGTGGTTAATAGTAGGTGAGGCTATTTAAACTAAACATTTATTATCTTAATAATAGGCAGGTAATAAGCAAGTAATAAATGCTGTGAATTTTTACTAAAACTAAAGCGTTGCCATATTATTATTTATTTACATTCATAGACATACATTTTATGTCCATCTAGCATTTTTCCATCAGATATAGCACATAACGGCCTATTTGAATAAAAATTCTGCCATAACATGGTGTCATCAGACATTTCAAGTCACATTCTAAATAAACAGGCTTTATTTTAAGGTAAAATTCCTACTATTAACAAACCATTAACGGTGACTTTTAGCTCAATAAACTTCAAATTTGCTGATTATTAATAGCAAGTAAGGTAATTGTTGGATTTTGGTATTGGGCAGGATTATGGATGTAGAATAAGATCATACTTGATAAGGGCTAATAAACAACCAATATCTTAATAATAAGCATGTAATATGCTAATAGTTAATAGTGCAAAAAAATGCAATTTAAACTAAACAGTGAATATCTTAATAATAGACAGGTAATACGCTAGTAGTTAATAGTGGAAAATGCTATTTCAATTAAATAGTTAATATCTTAATAATAGGCAGGTAATAAACCAATAGTAATGGTGTAAACATTTATGTGGAAGTAAATGAGGGCTAAGACTTTCGGTGTTGAAGAGAGAGCCAGATCAGTCACACTTTATTTTAAGGCAAAATTCTTACAATAAGCAAACCATTAACTATGACTTTTAGTTCAAAACACTTCTACTTTGCTCATTATTAATAAGTTAGTAAGGTTGTAGTTTTGATATTGGGTAGGATTATGGATGTAGAATAAGATCATACTTTATAAGTGCTAATAAACAGCTCGTATTATAATAATAAGCATGTAATGAGCTAGTAGTTAATAGTAGGTGATGCTATTTCAACTAAACATTTAATATCTTAATAATAACCAGGTATTAAGCCAATAGTAAATGCTGTGAATTGTTGCTAAAACTAAAGCGTTGCCATATTATTATTTACACACATAGAAATACAGTTTATGCCAACTAGCATTTATCCATCAGATATAGCACATACTGAAACGACCTATTTGAATCAACATTCTGCTATAACATGGTGTCATCAGACATTTCAAGCCACATTCTAAATTGACAGGCTTTATTTTAAGGTAAAATTCCTACTATTAACAAACCATTAACGGTGACTTTTAGCTCAATAAACTTCAAATTTGCTGATTATTAATAGCTAGTAAGGTAATAGTTGGATTTTGGTATTGGGCAGGATTAAGGACGTAGAATAAGATCATACTTGATAAGTGCTAATAAACAACCAATATCTTAATAATAAGCAGGTAATACGCTACACTGTAAAAAAATCCAACTTACATATTGTTAACTCGGTTTAAATTTGTAAGTTATTTGGACATATTTTTGAGCTCAGAGTTGAATTTACTGCATGTTTGGAACTGTTTGTTCAATGAAAGTAAAATATTCAGTTGAGAAGACTTTACATTTTTATTTCTCCCTATCTTCAAAAAAATAAAAAGTTGAGTTAACTTAAAATTTTAAAGCAACCGGCTGCAAAGACATTTTGAGTTTATTAAGCTTCAGTGTTTGAAGTTGTGCCAAATTATTCCATAAAGTATACTTGACTTAAACCGGCCTTTTCGGTCAACTTAAAAAAATTATTTGGCACAACTTCAACCACTGAAGTTTAATAAACTCAAAATTTCTTTGCAGCTGGTTGCTTTAAAATTTTAGGTCAACTCAACTTTTTATTTTTTTACAGTGTAGTAGTTAATAGTAGAAAATGCTATTTAAACGAAACAGTTAATATCTTAATAGGCAGGTGATAAGCCAATAGTAAATGGTGTGAACACTTGTGTGGAAGTAAATAGGAACTAAGACTTTCAGTGTTGAAGAGAGAGCCAGATCAGTCACACTTTACGGTACAATTCTTACAATAAACAAACCATTAACTATGACTTTTAGTTCAATAACCGTCTAATTTGCTGATTATTAATAAGTTAGTAAGGTAGTCGTTTTGGTATTGGGTAGGATTATGGATGTAGAATAAGATCATACTTTGTAAGTCCTAATAAACAGCCCAGTATTTTAATAATAAGCATGTAATAAGCTAGTAGTTAATAGTAGATGACGCTATTTAAACTAAACATTTAATATCTTAATAATAGGCAGGTAATAAGCCAGTAGTAAATGCTGTGAATTGTCACTTAAACTAAAGCATTACCATGTTATTATTTGCATTAATAGAAATACATTTATTTTACATCCATCTATCATTAACTACTACACTTCCTTTCCCATCAGATGACATAAACCGATTTCAACAGCCTGCAAAATTCCCCCTATAACATGATGTCATCAAACATCCCAAGCCACACTATAATTGGCTTAATCCCATATTGGGTAATTGAAAACAACAATGCAATTGATTAACATATTGATCACAAAAAACACACTTACTTGAAGAGTTGAGTCAGCTCATATCATGACAGAGAATGAGAGTTTGCCTGTTGGAGAAGCAAGCCTCATGTGATATTTCAGAGGAAGGAGGCGTTGATTTTGAGACAGGAACTACAACATTCAGCTCAGCTGGTCTCGTGGGTGGACACTTGCTCAGCACCACACGAGCTTCCTCCGACCACATCTCTGAACACAAATCCGTTTCCTCCTTCCAGTCACTCGACACACGCCAGATTGTTTATTGGAGTCATTAAAGTCAATTTCTAATTCATAAGTGATTTAATGTTCAGATGCTTTAGTAAAACAGAAGGATGAATCATCTTTTCTCAAGTGTAGGAGTTCTCAAAAGGTGCAACAAAATGTGACAATAATAAGACAATAGTTGTATCATTAGTAGTAACATAAGTGGAGTTTATTTATAAACTAATTTCGAGAGGATCATGTGCTTATGATTGCTTGCAGCTGCCCTGCATTATCCAATTGATTATTCACCAATCAGACAAGTCCTAGGCCACTATTAGAGGCCTAGGTTTCATACCACAGACATCTTCGTTTTAAAGAATCCCCCCCTTCCACCCCTACTCCTCCTTCTTTTCTAGATGGGTGGCACGGAGGCCCAGTGCCACTGTTGCCTCACAGCAAGAACGTCTTTTGTTCTGGTCATTAACAAAACTTTGTGTTCACACTGTCTTTTTTCCTTCTGAACCCTGGTACGCTTGCGTCATGAGCTGCTGTTTTGTTTACGGCTGTTGCTAGGTGACGGTCACGAAAGCAAAGCGCCAAAATGGAAAGACGTCCGCACATCGCAGTCATTCTGCTTTTACTGAATCTTTTAGTTTTAAACATACAGAAAGCGACTCGCGTCCATCTGCCGCAAACACATTATAAACATTCAGATCATCACACAGTGTCTGCAGCTGTTTTTGCAGGAGACAAGCAGAAACTATCACTGTGTTTGCCCTGGCTCAGTCCTGCTTGTCACCAAGGTACAATACGTGACACACACACACGAATGAACGTTATGAAAACAATAGTTTGTTGTACAGTTGGCGGTTCACTTCCGTTATTTGGTACGATTGCATTCATACCAGAAGTGAACCGTACCAGAGTTCGCATGAACCGTACCCCACCTCTTTCAGGGGGACCCGAGTTCAGAAGACACAGAAGTTCACACTAGCTAAATGTACCGTACTATGACGTCAAACGAATCCGGGTGTGGACCAAAAGTGCTAGTGTGAAAGCACCCTTAAAAACACAGATTGACCCGCCCACTGCCTTCCCTAAACCCAACCGACAGTGTTTTGAGGAGCAATCCAGAAAAAGAAAAGCCCCCTGATTTTTACCACGTTTTCAGATTTTACCATATTCTCACTCAGTTATTTACTAGTTTATTTTATTTTTTGGCTTTTGATTTTGTCTGACCTGCTTTCTGGAACCGTTCTTCCCCGGAGTTGAACCCCGTAGACGCGGTCAACTCTGCTCTGCATCTCAAGTTCACAAACAAAACTGGTAACAATAGGAAAGCCATCCATAGGGAGGTAAGTGGTCAGCTGCTAGCAATTTACAATGATTTTTGAAGATTAAAGTGTAAAGACTAAAAATTCTGCGGTTTGAATGAATTCATTGTAAAAAAAACAAAAAAAAAAACAATCAAATATAATTCCGCATTGTAATTTTTTTTTACAGTATTACTGTATTTTCGGTCAAATAAGTTCAGGTCTGGTGAGCAGTCAAAAACATACGATAACATGTATATTTTATACATAAAACTTTTAAACAGAATTATGTATAAAATATTGTAGAGAAATTATTCTCAGTACAGGCAAATGAAAATCATATTTTCTACTAACAAGAAAATAAGATTCCAACTTAAAGTGCAGTTTGCAGTTTAATTAAAATTTTACTCTTATTTTCAACAAAACACATTACATCAAATTATTTATTTGCAATGTATTTTTGTTAAAGCGATAGTTCACCCCCTCAAAATGACTTAATTGGTTCCTAAAGTTTGTAAGTTTCTTGTTTTTTTGTTAAAGCCTACATAAGATATTTTGAAAATTTGGAAAAACTATTGATGTATAGTAACACATATGGAAGACAATGGACAGTTTACTACATTTTTCTAAATTTCTTTTAACAGAAAAAAAAATGAATGCAAAAACCCTTTAATACATCGAAATTCAATAAATACATTACAGCATTAAAGAAAAAGAGTGCAAGAACACTTTCAGTACAAAAAAAGCAATATAACATTTGTCATTTTACAGTTGTGCTTTGCTGATTTATTAATACTATTTTTATCATTACTAATATTATTATTTGCTGTGTGTGTCTGATCCCGTGTTGTCCTCCAGATGTTGATTCAGTGGGAGTTCAAAGGGGATTTATATATGGATTCTGTGTTTGTCAAGCACACTTTAAGCTTGTTTCCTTTCCGTCACCCCATGCTGAGTCATTTGAACAATTCTGCAATTTTTCTTTAGTTTGCTAGCGTACACAGTTTGACCAAAGCCATTTAGGGAAGCTTGTGTAACACCTGATGCCTGCATATCTACATGCCATTATACTATTTTGAATATTCTTCAAGAGTAAGCATGATGTCTGATGTTTACAGTCGAAGTCAGATTTATTAGCCCCCCTGAATTATTAGCCCCCTGTATATTTTTTTCCTCAATTTCTGCTTAACGGAAAGAAGATTTAAACACAATCCTAACATAATCGTTTTAATAACTCATGTGTAATAATTGATTTCTTTTATCTTTGCCATGATGACAGTACATAATATTTGACTAGATATTTTTCAAGATACTAGTATTCAGCTTAAAGTGTGCTTTAAAGACTTCACTAGATTAATTAATTTAACTAGGCAAGTTAGGGTAATTAGGCAAGTCATCATATAATGAAACAGGTATGTACTTAACCCTAATTCCCTGAGGGTGGGAACGGAAATGCTATGTGTCAATGACACATTGGAGGATATTGCCAGAGAACCAATGATTCTGAAGAGTATAAGAAAACGGCCCAATGAATGCCCTTGAATCAGCTGAGTATAAAGCTGTTAGCCGCCTGGTGCTAAGCACACTTGAGCTGAAGAAGCCGAATTTGCAGATGACAGCTAAGGAACAACCGCTGTGGCAATGGAACGGCTTATGCTTATGTACATAACCATTTCATTCCCCAGTGGGAGATGAACTTCAATGCTATATGGCATTGACACATTGGAGGAGTGTCTGAAAAGCTCCACAGTAGTTGAGCCTTGACACGGCCTTGTTGAGGGGTTTGCCTGGCACAGCGTGAGCGCGTTATCATGACCAAGGAGGCAACCCTCCAACGTCGCCTGGTCCTTCACTTACCAGGGGGGGGGGGGGGGGGGGGGGGGGGGGGCGTAAAAATATACACATAGTTGAATTATAGGAATTTTCAATGCGACCATACATTGGGAAAGTGTGCCTGTCCTGAAGGGGTAGGATGCTGCGGAGGCCACCTGCTACCCAACTAGGGAAACCCGGTGACAGTAAGGACAAATGTGCTAACCCTTCCTAGGGGGAGCACACATATCAAGAGACACATGCCCATCTATAAGAACTTAACCGTGGCTGAGTGATGCATATGGGATCGCCAACAAAGCAAGCACCGAACCCCAGAACATGGGTTGACCGAGCAGGCATACCAACAACACAGTTGGATGCTGGGGGCCTTGGAGGAACTCTGTAGGGTTCACCAAATGGGGAACTCACCTGAGCAGAGTAAAGAAAGCTTGCACGTTTTAACACAGAGCTGAGTTTCCTCATCAACTGGGGTTATCCAGCACACCCGAGGTAACCGGCTCCACTCGAAGGTTATAAAATCTCATGAATATGTTAGGTGTCGCCCAGCCTGCAGCTCTACAGATGTCTGCTAGAGAGGCGCCGCATGCTAATCCCCAAGAGAAAAGACCCTTCTTGTCAACTGTGCTCTCACCCCTGGGGGACACTATCGCTAATAAGAGAGGGCAATGGCATCCACTATTCAGTGAGCCAACCTCTGTTTAGATGCAACACTTCCCTTCGACCATTATAACAGACAAAAAGCTGCTCAGAAGATATAAAACTCTGAGTGTGATCCACATATAATAACAGGGCATGAACGGGACACAGCAAAGGAGGGGCAGGGTCTGCCTCCTCTGTTGGCAGCGCTTGCAGGTTCACTACCTGATCTCTAAAAGGTGTGGTAGGAACCTTGGGCACATATCCAAGCCGGGGTCTCAGGATAATGTGAGAGTAGGCCAACCTGAATTCCAGGCATGATTCAATGACTGAAAATGCCTCCATGTCCCAGACTTTCTTTATCAATGCCAACGCAACCAGAAGAGCTGTCTTCAGAGACAGAAATCTTAAGGATACTGAGTCGAGTGGTATGAACGGCTCTCTCTGCACACTTGCTAGCACCACAAAGAGATCGCAAAAGGGCATGAGAGGGAGGCGGGTTGGATTTAATTGGACGATGAGGTTATGCCCTCCCAGCGTGCCACTATCCATCGTGTCATGATGACTGGAAATGGCAGCAACGAAAACCTTTAGTGTGGAGGGGGACAGCTTTCGCTCCAACCTATTCTGAAGGAAGGAAATCATTCACCATTCAGTGAACAGACTCCACATCAAGGCATAGGCATGCTTCGTAGAGGGTGCTCTAGCCTGAGTAATAATGTTAACCACCGCAGCCGGTAGGTCACCTAAGTCCTCCACGCTCCATCTAAGGACCACACGTGGAGGTTTCAAAGATCGGGGCAATGGTGTCAGGTTCTTCCTTAAAGGGATCTGCCAGGGAGGGGCTGTTGCAAGTATCCTGGCCCGGTTGGGCCAAAGAGGCGCAACAGGACCTGCTCATCTTAGTCATATCCCCCATATGGTTGATGTATGCAACAGCCACCGTACTATCTGCCCTGACCAGCACGTGTTTCCGTTCTAACATCAGTTGAAACCGGCGAAGCACGAGAAACACTGCAAGGGGACGGGGGTGTCTAGAAGGTTTTCCCTTCCTGCTAGCCCCCACGTAGCACCCATATAATCAGTCAGGCGGCGGAGCTGGAGGACAAGCCATCTCCAGTCCTGTCACCAAAGAAGCCTGTGTTAGTATGGCTATCATGTTCGATTCCATGTTCAAAACTTTGCTCTACACCCCGGAGGGGGGAGCAGGTCTGGACTGTCATCGGAGTATGACAGCCCACACTCCGATGCAGTGATGGACATTTGGTCATTGGCGACATCGAGCAAAAGGGTGACCGAGGATGGACCTCTTCTCTCGCTCAAAGCTTGGATGGAGTGCGCCGTTGAGGAGCCGGCAGGTTGACCCCCACTGCAACCCTCATGTCTGCCCGATTGCCAGGGGTTGTTCGCCCTTTTGCAAGGGCTAGCCGCGATCTCAGCTGTGCAACAGACATGCCCTTATGATGACAGCATACAATGCCCGTGAGCACCGCATTAACATGCTGGACCCCCAAACATGCAATGCAGTACTCGTGCTCATCATCCGGGCACATGGAACCACCGCATTCAGAAACACACAGTCAGAACGACATTTAAAAAGACGTGTTGCTCTTTTAGGGAAATTTGCTCTTTATTGAAAACTGCTCTTTTGTGACTGGACTAGTGAAAGGCCCGGGGATGGGAAGATGAACCCAGCTCGACAGCCGCTGCTCGCGTTGTCACTCGCACTGGACACAGGACAAACGGCTGGCTCTTTGAAGGCTCTTCTCTCTTTCTATCTCAAAGATTCAGCAACTCTTTCAGTCTGGACATGAAGCCTTTAAAAGTGAAGTGTGCTTAGCGCCATGCTGCTGACAACTTTATACACAGCTGATTAATATTGCTGTCAGCTGCAAGCGATGGGTGCTGCCAATTCATAGGCATTCATTTGCCCATTTTCTTACTCTTCAAAATCATTGGCTATCTGGCATTATCCTCCAACGTGTCAATGACACATAGCATTGAAGTTCCCATCCCGCTGGAGAATGGTTTGATCTATTCATTCATTCATTCATTTATTTTCTTTTCGGCTTAGTCCCTTTATTAATCTGGGGTCATCACAGCGGAATGAACCACCAACTTATCCAGCATATGTTTTACGCAGCGGATGCCCTTCCAGCTGCAACCCATCTCTGGGAAACATCTACAGTATACACACTCATTCACACACACACACACACACACACACACACACACTACGGACAATTTAGCCTACCCAATTCACCTGTACCGCATGTCTTTGGACTGTGGGGGAAGCCGGAGCACATGGAGGAAATCATGGAGGAACACGGGGAGAACATGTAAACTCCACACAGAAACGCCAACTGACCCAGCCGAGTCTCGAACCAGCGACCTTCTTTCTGTAAGGCGACAGCACTACCTTCTGCGCCACCTCGTTGCCTGGTTTGATCTATAGAGAGTTGAAAAATATCACTCAAGGGGGCTAATAATATTGACCTTAAAAGGTTTTTAAAAAAATAAAACCAGCTAAAATAAACTAAATAAGACTTTCTCCAGAAGAAAGAAAGGAAATACTGTAAAATGTTCCAAATATTTGAAAAAGAAGAAGAAAAAATAAATCACAGGAGGGTTAATAATTTTGACTTCAACTGTGCGTGCACTTCCATGATTCAATGTACACTTTTGTTGGTCGTGTATATATGCTCCCTCTAGTGGTGAAAATGACTCACAGTGTCTTTAACTCCACATCATCAAAGTAGCTAGCATTTTGCATTTGCAGAGCAAAGCTGTTTGACATTAATGATGGTGCAGAAATATCAGTTCTTATTTTGATCTGCAAAATCTTTGGAGGTTAAGATGGCTCCTGAAAGTCTTGCAAAATACAAAGTAAATTATCGGATCCAAAGAGGCATTTAGTACTGCAAGCAGAACGGTCAGCTCTTTTAAGACGTTGAAAACCTGAGCTGTGGTGCAGTCATGCAGCAGGGGCTTGATAAACAGATATGGCAGTCTTATCAGGTGATAAGGCACAAAGCACACACAGAAAATGACCACTAGAACTTGCATGTTACGTTTGGACTTGCTGAGCTTATTGTTACCAGGCTGTTCCGGCATAGTGCGTTGAGCTTGCTGAAGCTTCTGTACGTTCCACCAATAAAACAGAATGAGGGACACCAGCACACACAAGAAGGTTAAAAAGGCAGTGATCTGCAGGACCAGGTGAATCTGTTTGACCAAGTTGTTATGAAAGCTTTCACAGTCAAAACCACTGTCGGCAGGGTGTTCTTTATCAGTAATGATGAAAGCAGCAATGTAGACCGAATTAAATCCCAGCAAAGCAGCCCAGGTCACTGCGCAGATGTAGCGGGTCGAGTGGACCGTTTGTAACCTGTGAGTCTCCAGTGGCCGCACAATTCTCATATATCTGAAATAAAGCAAGAGATATTCAAATAACACTGAGCACACTGTCAGAATGGAAACAGTGTTACTTGTGTCTTCCTACTTCTTTAATTCATAAGGATAATCAATTGTTTAACAACTACTGTAGAGGTTTTTTATAAGCATAGAATTCATTGCTCAGTACTTCTCTGATTCTGAGTTTCTTTGTTCTATTAAACCCAAAGGAAGGATATTTAGAAAATTGTTGGATACCAGTAGCTTTCGACTTTGATAGTATTTGTTTTATCGTACTATGGATGTTGACATTTGCTAGTTTCATATATTCCTTAAAATATCTGTTTTTGTGTCCAACACAAAACGAAAAATGATAATAATTTGCAATCATTTTGATATCTGTTGAACAGGGAAGTAGTTTAACACAAAAGTATATTTTTAACACTCTGTGGTTGTTTCTTATCATTTACACACTGGTGCCTTCAAACTGTTGTATAAACGCAATATCAAACTCATAACTATGTGATAAGCGTCCTTATTACATGGCTGTCTGAAATCTGTCTGATTCTGATTGGTCAGCCACAACATTCCAATGTATGAAACTAATAACATAGGCTCATTTGGGTGTTTTGATTCATTTTGACCGTTGGTGATTATTTACCTTCATATAAATGCTTGTCAGTTTGGCAACTGAATAATATATAAGTTAGTCTATGTTCCATTCAGCCAGTATAATTTCTGTCAGCTTTGCCTTTAATTAAAGAATTAATGAACTTTTATAGCTCAAAACAACGATTTAGGTGTCTAATATTTAAGTTTTGTTGCAAGTACCCATGTCATAAACAGGATAAAGTACATCCAGCTGGTTGTTTTCACAGAATAAAGCTCAGTCTTATACAACAGTTTCTCTGATTTGCGTCAGGCTATATTCTCCGATAAGAATCACCTCAATGTACTTCAATCATTCATTTTCTTGTCGGCTTTGTCCCTTGCGGGGTCGCCACAGCGGAATGAACCGCCAACTTATCCAGCACTATTTTACGCAGCGGATGCCCTTCCAGCCACAACCCATCTCTGGGAACATCCACACACTCATTCACACTCATACACTACGGACAATTTTAGCTTACCCAATTCACCTGTACTGCATGTCTTTGGACTGTGGGGGAAACCGGAGCACCCGGAGGAAACCCACGCGAACGCAGGGAGAACATGCAAACTCCACACAGAAACGCCAACTGACCCAGCCTAGCCGAGGTTCGAACCTGCGACCCAGCGACGTTCTTGCTGTGAGGCAACAGCACTACCTACTGCGCCACTGCGTTGCCCCTCAATGTACTTCATCCCTCACCTATCAAGCCTCATCATGTATGCTTGCGTCATTGCACATATGTGTGCCTGTGTGAGAGAGATTACATGTACAGTAATTTGTGAAACAATCAAGTGAACAATCAGTTGAAACACATACCTGTTTGCAGCAATGTAGCCCATGAAGAGAATACTGGAGTACATGTTGAGGTAAGAAGCTGGCGATCCAAATTTACAGTAGATATTTTGAAATCCCCCTGAAGGGCTAGCATACTTAACAATGCGTGATATTAGACACAGACAGACAAACAAGTCCGCTATTGCCAGATTCTTCAGATAGATTGTGATGCTGGACTGAGTTGTAACTTTAAAAAAATACACATAAATGGCAATGCTGTTGAGCATTAGACTTGCCACAAAAATGACTGCATATACAGTTATGAAAAATGGACGAGCTGGCATTTCAGACAAGCCACAGTGTTCTTCGGTTGAATTGGTTGCATTCTGGTCCATGATTGAGCTGGGTGTTGAGGCTGACACCTATTGAAATAAAGAGTGAATAATATTACACAATATGAAGACATTTTTGTCTGGATTTGTTCATACTGTAATGTAAAGATGTTATCTGTGCTCAGATTGTTTTGATGGTGAAAGGCAGGATAGTTATGGAAGGTTTTGGGGAGCATTGGAGCTTGTGTTGAAAATAAAGGTGCATATGCCAGATGAAACCTTGATACTAAAAAAAAATTCTCATTTCCAACTTGGTCAGAAGCCCCATTGCTTCACTTTGATAATACGTCATTGCAGGGTTCCCACTCCTTCATGGACACCAAATTCAAAGACTCTCAAAGACTTTTTAATCACTAATAATTATAAATTGAGAACCTTTGTAATTCACATCGCAGCATATACAGCGCCATGAAAGCCATTTCTGTACTTAACATTTTGCTTACACTTAATATTTACAATAAAATATCATAGCATGATGATGCTTTGTTTTGAATGTGTCATTTTCAAAAATGAAGACCGTTTTAGACAGTCATGGTCAAACTTTCAAGGACCTATGACTTTCCAGGCATTGATGTCATATGTTTGAAATTCAAGTACTTTCAAGAAGCATGGAAACGGAAGAAGGCCTAGAATTATATAACAAGCAGATCATTTTTATTATGTGTCCCAAAACACAGAGGGATCCAATAGCATTTGATGTAATCAGTCATGAGACACCGAGGGACCCAATAAAGCCGCAGTCACACTAGAGTTTGAGCTTGCGAAATTCTGTCGTACGGCGCTGCGAAAAGGGGCGGGATTAAACAAGATGATTAGACATTAAAAAAAGCGAGCGATTGCTCCATGTTTTAAATTTCTGTTCAGAGAGGTCATGTTTTGATCCTGGATTGGTCTCACGCAGTCAAGTGATGCGATTTCGCAGGTCAGAGTTCACCAAGCTTGAACTTTGCACCGCAGCAACCTGCGAAACTCGACGCATGACCCTGCGTTTCCGGTCTGACGCATTCGCGTGCGTATCAATGGAAGTCTATGGGGAGAAAAGTCCGGTGTGACCGCGGCTTAAGATCTTGACAAGATCAATCATGTGACACAGAAGGAGAATATATATAGATTTATTTATTATTATTATTTAAATTTTTTTTACCTTAGGACCTAAGCCCCCCTAAAATGAAAATCCTAAAATCGCCCCTGGTCTCATCTATCAAATCTGAGCTTTATTTTGTATTTCATATCATTCACTGCTTTTCTACACCTCCCTTTTTATGTGTTCAATACTTTTTTCCTGTATCATTTCATTTTATTACACATTACTTCATTTGTAAATTAATAAGCTTTGTTGTCTTTGCATATGTGGATTAATTTGGTTATTACTAACATCCGGTGGACATTTGAAGACAGTGGCACCAAAATTTGTTTTCTAAGAAAGATGGTGACGTGTTCAGTACTTATTTATTTCCCCCACTGTGTGTGTGTATGTGCATATATATATATATATATATATATATATATATATATATATATATATATATATATATATATATATATATATATATATATATATATATATATATATATATATACACACACACACACATAGTCAAAAAATATTTATACCCCTGGGGGATTTCTGTTATGTTGTAATGATGTACAGACATTCCACCCTGCAAAAACTGATACTATATATATATATATATATAAACTTGTGTTACGTAATTATCATTTTGTAAAAAATAATAATTATTATTATGATACATATTTTTAAAGTTTTTATTTCCATAGTATTTTTGGCCAGTTTTCACGAACCTGTCCTCCGTCTACACAAAAAATCCCCAAGCTCTTAAATAAATGCAGTCCCTTCAAATTGTTTTCATGGCCAACTACTGAAACCAGCACATCTTTAGAAAGTGTAAGTTTGATTGCTTATTCTAGACAAGTGATAGGTGTTCATAAAGCCTCACGGAAACTCAAGTGAACACTGCGTTCATGATTTTAGATGCATGTGCTGCTCACGCTAAAAATGAAAGTACTGTTTTGAGTCCAAAGTTCTAACTTAAACGCCAAATATAAGAGCACCAGCTGATAGGATGGTCCCACATATTAAAATCTGCAACACGTATTTAAAAATAGTGATAATGGGCTTTAATTTATGAATATGACAGAATGTGAACAGTGTGAGGACCAAGAAACATCTCCATGTACTAATTTGAGAACCAGACCAAAAGAGATACACACATGCTGCAGCACAGTTTAAATGAGCTTAGATATGGCCACACACATGATTGCTCTCTCTCTCTCTGCCTATGACTGCTAATTCAATGCAACGGACAAAACTAAGAAACTGACAAAAAATGGCCAAATATTGTGCTGCAAAGGGAAAAACTAGTTTTAACTTATCTATAACTTAGCAAATGGCCGTGGAATAATTGATGGCTTGTAGTGCGTTACAAAATCCTTTAAAGAGCCCCTATTTTGCATTATAAATGGTCAAATTTTGGTTTTGGGGTCTCCAACAACATGCTGATATGCATGCAAGGTCAAAAACACTTTTATTGTCTTATAATATGCATTTGTTTTTACCTAATTATCCCAGCGACTCGCATATGAATCGTTCAGCGATTCATTTGTTCCCAAATCCTTCCTTAGCGCGATGCTAATATGCGCTGATTGGACTGATGACCCAGTCTATTGTGACAGAAATGCCCACGGCTACAGTAAGTAGCAGAAAGTATGTGAGAGGCCAATGCAGGAATGCAATAAAGCAATGCAGTTAGACACCAGCATATTACTCTACTCTTAAACCTAACCCCAAGTAACAACGACGCACATTCAGTATTAATCCTTAAGTTCAAAAATGCATTTAAATCGGTAAAGGAAGAAGCACGCGTCACATTTTTAACGTGATTTTGGACATGATATGTGAACAGCCCCATCCAGATTTAACCTGAGAGATACAGTACAAGCATTGTACAAGCACGATGCAACAATTTTAAATACACCTACATGTTATGATCCGGAGGAAGAAGAAACTGGTCCATTTGAACTGTAAAAGTTACTGACAAAGTCCCTGTCAAAGTCTGACAAAGTCCCATAGTCTCTGCTGCTCCTTCAATAGCAAAAGGCCGGCGAATATTGCGCTGCAGCGCATGTTATTGTATCAATCGTCAGAAAAATGACAGGAACAAACACAGCACTAGGTTGGCTATACTGTGGTGTTGTTGTGAAAATTAACTTTAACCCTTTATTCCCCTCAGTCGAATCTCCATCTGTCAGTGATCGTCATCTTCACGTCATGACCAGTCCTGTGATCCCCCGTGCCTCTGCTAGTGTGTGGAGGGAAACCGCGTGCACATTTTACCGGAACTGGAACTACATATTTGGTGATGTATCGATGCGATCAATCAAAAGATTCGAACCCAACTCGATTCATTTATTCGACTCTAAGTCGACTATTTCTCTAAAGAATCAATAGTTTTAAACAAGGAGCATTTTTAGATTTAAACCTCAGCTGGATGTTTTCATTCAGCTGTCCCTGCAGAAAAATCCAGCTAAAACCAGCCTAAGATGGTTGGCTGGTTTTAGCTGGTCGACCAGCCTGGTTTTAGAGGGGTTTTGGCCATTTTCAGGCTGGTTTCCAGCCATTTCAAGCCTGGTCTTAGCTGGTCAGGTTGGAAAATGACCAGCTTAAACCAGCTAAAACCAGCTTGACCAGCTTGGTTTAAGCTGGACATAGCTGGTTTTGGCTGGTCAAGCTGGTTTTAGCTGGTCAACTCCCATCCTGACCAGCTAAGACCAGGCTGGAAATGGCTGGAAACCAGCTTGGAAATGGCCAAAACCCCTCTAAAACCAGGCTGGTCGACCAGCTAAAACCAGCCAACCATCTTAGGCTGGTTTTAGCTGGATTTTTCTGCAGGGGTGTTACACACTGCAATGAAACTTCAAAAATCCATAATAGGGGCTTCTTCACAGTTTTTCTTGTTTGCTTTGACCTGGTTAAAGAAACTAGGATCCACTCCATTTTTATCATCACTATCCCAGCAGAGCAGAAGACATGTCTTGCAAATGTGTAAACCCTTTCTCATTGGGTTGACTTATTTTCCCCACCATTTTGCAAAACAGTGAACACAGATGTTATTCAAGCAGTGCAAACTTTATTGTTTTAGCTATGGTTACCAAACAGAAACCATCTATTCCTAACTATTAAAAACTATCGAGATTAGTATGAAATCACTGAAGCACTGGTTTGACACTCCTTCACACAAATCTTCAATTAGCAATCAGTCTGCAAACCTTATAAAATAAGGTGACCATTCTGTGTAGCATGGATGGAGGAGGTCACAGTAGATTTGACTGTATAATGGTTTACATGTGTTTTCTCTAATATTTACAGTATTTTATTTCTTTTGTCTGTTTTTTTTAACAGTATTTCAGTTTTCAGCGACAGTTTGAAAAAATGTCATGAATTCAATATAAATTTAATCAAAGCATTTCTTATTCTGGATCCAATTCTTTGCAAAAGGCAAATTTGACAGCCCAAATAAAAAGACAACAAACGGCATGGGCAGTAGGCTACAATGGCAAGCAATGGTGCACTGATTCACACTGAGTTCTGTATTTTGTTATCTATTGTGTAGTGATTGATTAAAAGAGCTTATATACTTGTTTGCAAGTTGTGTTGTTTAAAGGTAAAATTAGCTTTTGTTGCATATTTTAAATGTTTTGACACGGTTAGAGCAGTTTGCAAGCTAAATGTGTCATTTTGACCATGAGTGCTGCTGTTTAGGCCTGTGCGTTAACTGTTCTGAAAATGTGGAGTTTCAGTTGACGGCTGCATCAGTGCAATCAAGAAAAACTGTAATGTGCATCAGTCTGTTGATCATCCTTTACGCACACACATATATACTGGAATCAGTGGTGTAAAGTAACAAATTACAAATACTCCAATTGCTGTAATTGAGTAGTGTTTTTCAAGAATTGTATTTTACTTAGTAGTTTTAAAAATGTCTACTTTTACTTTCCCTTGAGTACATTTTTAGTGCTGTGACAGTACGTTTACTCCGCTACTTTCCTTCAACATGCTGTCACTACTTTATTATTTCTTGTCTATGTTGATTGGCTAAAGTAGAATAATCAGTCCTGTGATTCCTGTCCAACAAATTGCACATAGAAAGAAAATCGCATCATACTGAATAACCTCAAGACATGGGCGCTTTATAAATGCAGCAAACCTTTTGGAAGCATTAAAAATGTCCAAAATCTTTACACGCAATGACCCAGAGACTGTTTATAGACTGCATGTCACTGATAAGAAAATGAAGGATGTCGACTGTATGATGACTGAAATCATTAAACAGCCTCAAACAATCACTAAATGGAATGAAGAATAGAAGGAAAGGCCGAATAAAGGAAGGGCCGAACAAGGAATTGAAGGAAGGACCAAACGAAGGAAGGACCAAATGAATGAAGGACCAAACGAAGGAAGGACCAAACGAAGGAAGGACCAAATGAATGAAGGACCAAATGAATGAAGGACTAAATGAATGAAGGACTAAATTAATGAAGGAAAGATTCAAGGAAGGACTGAACAAACTAAAGAACGAAGGAAGGAATGAACAAAGAACCAAATGAAGGAAGGAACAAATGAATGAACGAATGGATGAACAAACGAATTAATGAAGCAAGGACAGAACAAACAAACATTGGAAGGAAGGAAGGAATGAACAAACCAATATAGAAAGATCTCTAAATGCACTACAGAATGTTACGTTTACACATCCCTGCACAAACTGTCAAATTTTCACAGTGTAATACTCACTACTCTTGAGTACTTTTAAAAGGGCTACTTTTTACTGATACTTTGAGTAATATTTACAACAGACTTTTTACTCTATTTGTGCTACATTCTTGTGCAAGTAATGGTTCTTTTACTTGAGATTCATTTTTCAGTACTCTTTCCACCACTGACTGGAATATACTGTATTGGCTCATGGATTATGTTAATTAAATACTGATTTTTTTCTTTTTTGGTGAACTGGTTCTTTAACCCTGATTACAGAATTTTCACTTATGGTGAGCTGGTTCTGGTTCTTTACCTTCCTGTTGACTTACAGTTCAAAAATGACCCATGCACCATGTTTAGAGCAGAAAAAAAAACTCCTAAACAATGTTTTTTCATCTTATAAAGTTGGTAATTTCTTTCTAAAATGACCTCAGCATACTTTTATTATTTTCTGTTTTCATATTTTCATGAAAGCTGTACACATTTAGGGTTCAATGGCTGTTCTTCAGGTCAATTTTGACCCATCACAACAACTACTGATACACAAACGCGGACTCCAACACACCCCACTCTCAAAAACACACACAATAAGAATCTGCTGCTTTAACTTTTATGAAAGTTGTTTGCTGTTTTGCCAAAATGTTTTACATATTTGCAGGTACTTTTAGCATTAGAAAATAAACCCTTTACTTTAGTCAAAATCAAGTGTCACCCTTTGATTAAACATTGATGAATTACTGCACACTGATGAGGGAAAATCTAGACAAAGAGTATGTGATGAAGACGAGGTTGTCTCTTCATGCAAAAAAATAAATAAATAAATTGTAGATTTGATGCTTTATTTTAGAGGTTTAGTGAAGGCTGGTCCTTTTTGACCCAAAGGGCGAATGGTGTATACAGAATTCTAAGACAACTGGAGGGTTAAATATACAAAACAAATTGAATTAACTCATTTAAATTGAGTTTAGCTACTTATTTAGAAAAGGCAATGCTAAAATAAATACACTTGAATCTCAATAATGCCTTTTTATTAATAATAATGCCTTAATATAATTATTAATTATTCTCAATAATTGCTCAGCACTCTTTAAAACTATATCACATCCCCCAAAATCAGTTGCTTACTAGATGTATGGGCAGTACTAAAACCTGAGATCTTTCTAATGTATGTTACAATTATTTTTATTTTTAAAGTAGCTAAATATACTATACAAGCATGTCTTAAAAGTTATACACATATCAAAATACTTTTAATTAAATAAACCTAAAATAATTAGTTAGCTAAATCAGCTTTTTACACTCTTTTAACTAGTTTCACATAAGTTAAGAGAAAGCATGACTTACCATTGCTCTCTCCTATGACAGACGAAGATTGTCTAACACTTCCTTAAAATCAGGAGCTTTACCATGAGCAAATGACGTAGGGACATACAGTAATAGTTTATCTGGTCACAGAAAAGGGAACATTAATTTGCGTTATAATTAGTAAGTGACACACTTAAACCTAAAAGGCAGAAGTAAAGATGTCTAAAACCATATAAAATTGTAAAGACTTATTTTTTTTTTTAAATACATATATATACAAAATAGTTCATGTGTTAATTAGTATTTTTATTGCCAGAGGGTTAACAGCTTAACGTCAAAATGTTTATTTAATTATTAATTTTTTTATGAGATAAAGTCTGAAAGCCTTCATTCATTGATGCATAAATGCTTATGATGTTCAAGATTATGAAGCTATTCTCAGTGTTGGGGTAACGCGTTATAAGTAACGTGCGTTACGTAATAATATTATTTTTCTAAAGTAACGAGTAAGGTAACGAATGACTTATTTTTATAAGTCATATTATTTGAGTTACTTTTAGAAAAATGTAACTTGAGTTACTTTTTACCTTGCTTAACTGGCTTTTTTAAAAATATATTGTGGAATAACAGTTACCTTAGGTTGAATCACATCAATGGGAGAGCATGCTGCGAGGGAACAGACAGTCGGCTCGCACCCATTATCATCATCAGGGCTCTTTTTTTCACAGCATGAGTCAGTGTACTGTTCTGTGTAACTCAAGATATTGGTTTATTATGAGTCAGAAGGGGGAATCCGGCATGTTAAAATGTAGCAATAAAGTATTTAGCCTACTGATGACGCAACCGTTTCATGCTGATTCACTTGGTGAACTGTTTCGACCGGTTCACTTAAAAGATCCGGTTAAAACAAACGATTCATTTCATTTCAATCAGAATGAGCTTTATTTCCAGGTATGTTCACACATACGAGGAATGAGCTTCTACAGTTCAACAGAATTACAGAGACAGGACTAAAAAACAGATAATAAATATATTTTAACAATAGAAGTAAGTAGTGAATGCAAATATACAAATTGACAAGTGTATGCCCTGCTGAAAAATTCATCTTAAACCAGCCTAAGCTGGTTGGCTGGTTTTAGCTGGTCGACCAGCCTGGTTTTAGAGGGGTTTTGGCCATTTCCAGGCTGGTTTCCAGCCATTTTCAGCCTGGTCTTAGCTGGTCAGGCTGGGAGTTGACCAGCTTGACCAGCCCAAAACAGCTATGTCCCATCTTAAACCAGGCTGGTCAAGCTGGTTTAAGCTGGTCATTTTCCAGTCTGACCAGCTGAGACCAGGCTGGAAATGGCTGGAAACCAGAAATAGATATATATATAGATAGATATATATATGTGTGTATGTATATGTGTGTGTGTGTATGTATACAGTATATATATATGTGTGTATATATATATATATATATATATATATATATATATATATATATATATGTGTGTGTAAAAGTAATTACTTCACAATATATATATATATATATAGTAAAAGTTACATATATTGAGGCAACGCAGTGGCGCAGTAGGTAGTGCTGTTGCCTCACAGCAAGAACGTCGCTGGGTCGTAGGTTCGAACCTCGGCTGGGCTTGGTCAGTTGGCGTTTCTGTGTGGAGTTTGCATGTTCTCCCTGCGTTCGCGTGGGTTTCCTCCGGGTGCTCCGGTTTCCCCCACAGTCCAAAGACATGCAGTACAGGTAAATTGGGTAAGCTAAATTGTCCATAGTGAATGTGTGTGTGGAAGTTCCCAGAGATGGTTGCGGCTGGAAGGGCATCCGCTGCGTAAAATCATGCTGGATAAGTTGGCGGCTCATTCCGCTGTGGCGACCCCGCAAGGGACAAAGCCGACAAGAAAATGAATGAAGTTACATATATTAGTAACTTTTACTTTACTTTTGCAGTAACTGTAATTTAAGTCAAACATTCACATTGAATAAAATAATTTATTACCCATTTTTTTTCTTGAAATAGTGCCTCGAATATGAAACTTTTTTTTCGCTGTATGGGGATGTGTAAAAATTGAGGTTTTATATGTGAAATTACATTGTAAACAACTCCTACATTTAAAATGACCATGTGGTAAAGTGTTTATAAAATGCGGAGCAGGTTTTATATCAGCTCTTACCAACATATACCGGATATTAGATGTTCTTTTGTGTACTAAACGAAGTGACTTTTTAAAACACTCCTTGAGTGTAGGATCACTTGAAATAATATGCCAGTGTTTTAACAGCACTTTATTAATGTCTTTAGTCACCTGCGAATATTTCATATAACAATTAATATGATGATCATGCTTTTTTGTTGTTGTTTTTTTAACTAAACTATACTTATTACATATCTTTTGTGTGCAGATTGTATCCACTCCTCTTTATAAGACCGTTCTCTAAATCTATCTGATAAATTCTGTCATTGCTGTTTAAAATCTTCATCTCTACTGCAGATCTGACAGATACGTCTAAATTGAGACATGGGTAATGAATGTTTTAATGGTACTGGATAGAACGAAGGTCCATGTAAATGGTATTATGATCAGTGGGTTTTCGGTATAATGTTTGTATACCGATAGCAGTCAAAAATACAAGTACATCTTAAAAATTTATTTTGTGTTTGTGGAATTCCATTGTGAACTTCAAAGCATTAGAACTACTGTTGACATAAGAGTGAAATTCTAACAGCTCCAATTCAGTACCACTCCATATTAAAAAGACATCATCGATGTATCATTTTCATAGAACAGTATGTTCATTCATTCATTTTCTGCCGCTTTTCCGGGGCCTTACGTCTTATGCTGCATTCACACCAGACGCGGAAGAAGCGTCAAGCATGAGTGATTTACATGTTAAGTCAATGCAAACGTGCAAATAGACATCCTGCGGCACAATACGTGCAAATGGCGTGAATTGAGTGTTTTGCGCGTTTGTCGTGTAAATCGCATGAATTGCTCGAGTTCAAAAATCTGAACTTCTGCGGACATTTGGGCCGCTTTGACGGATCAGGAGCTTGCTCTTGTGGGGGCATGATTGTGACATACAGTAGCGCCTGTTGGTGGTGTCCTGGGGGAATCCTCCAGCCGACACCGACAACAGTTCATCAAACTGGGATCGGCTCAGTCAAAAGCATAGCTGAAAGCCTCCGTCATCCAGGTTAAGTTTCTGGAGGAGTTTATGAGCTCAGGTCAGAAAAAACAGCGGAATCTCCACAAATACATGAGACATACACATGACAGACATACCTGCATAAAGCTTGGAGGGTGAACTTTCCAACTCATTTTGAAAGCAATTGTTGTCTCGCTAGGTAATCCATACAATTCTTCCGGCAGAGCGCGCATCACGCCGGCTCTTTCCACTTCCGCCATTAATACAAACAATGACGTAGGCTGCCCACAGCGCGCTGGCTAGAACGTGACGCATGTTATACGTGTTATTAATTTAATTTTTTATTTATTTTACTGTAGTTGAACCTGTTAAAGATATTAAAATATTATTCTGATTATTCTCGTGTTTGTCATTATGCCAGAGTCATTCAGAAATTATTATTAAATGCTGGATTAATCCACAAGAAAGTTTTTATTACAACAGTTTTGCAAGCACGTTTTATACCATTTCAAATATTTCCCTCCATTTCTCAGTGAATATAGGCAATGTATTTAGATGCATTTAAACAAAACGGATTTATTAAACAGATATATTTATTAAAATAATATTTTAGTCACCAAATATATTCAGAAATTGAAAGATGATACAATAAAATTCAAGCAAAATATTGAAAAAAATTACAACCTACAAAATTTTAACTAAATGTAACAAGCATTTAGTTTGGGCTATCTTTTCCAAATGGACTTTGCTTTACAATGTCCTTGATGGGTGAGTGGGGGAGTGTCTTTTGTCTCCCCAGGTGTGAATTATTCATGACCATTGTCACTCACGCATAGACCTGAGATGAGCCAAACAAACTTAACAAAATGTAAATCTTTGTAATGTTTCCTTTGAATGAGAGAATAAAATAATTTTTACATAATTGTGAAGTAAATATTCTAGCCTACCAGACTGGTTACTCAAAAGTCTTGCTCAAGCACATTTAGTGTGTTTTTTGGACCTTATTTCTGCTACATTTTCTTCTCCAAATCCTACTAACCACGCATAATATTTTTTTTCTAAAAAACACAAGCATGTACATCAATAATTGTCACATATTGTTGTAGCAGTTTGTGCTGAATACAAATAAAATACATGTTGGCCAATACCATGTAATAATTAGCTGAAATTAGCACAAATGTCAGGGCATGTCAAAACATCTCAGGGGCCCCAAAGTCACCTCAGACCCCTGAGGGTTAATGTAATACGATTGTAAAAATGTAAGATTCTGTAAACTTCAAAACTGAAATATCTTTTAAATAACGATGCTTTCACACTTTGTTTGATTGCCTAGTCCGAACCCAAGTTCAATTGTACCCCCTTGCCACCTTTGCCACCCCCCCTTGCCATTGTTTGTGTTCACACTGGTTTTTCCTTCTGAACATCATGCAATGGCTACAGAAGTCATGTTTGGGGGAGACAAGCAGACATTACTGTGTTTGCACTGGGTCAGTCCCGCTTGTCACCTAGGTAAGTTATACACAGACACACACCCCCGAATGAACATTGTGAAAACTAAAGTTTGTTGTATAGTTATAGGTTCACTACCATTATTTAGTACGATTGCATTCATATCTGAAGTGAACCGTACCCCAGAACACTTTTTTCAGATTAACTTGGGTACGGTTTACAAGTACGCACCTAAGTTCAAAAGACATCATTCACACTGACTAAATGTACCGAATTCTGACATCAAACGTGTGAAAGCACCTTAAAATGCTAGCACTAACAGTGGGTTCAATTACTGCTCTTTCGCTTCAGTGCGTGTGCATAGTAAAGGTACTCAGACTGACTTGCGTGAGTGATATGCGTGACCATTATACACTCATATCTTTTTCTCTTTTTCAGAGCCTCGCACATGGGCACCACATTTTTTAGATGCATTGTGTAAAGATTAAAGAATTTCAACTTTTACACATAGTGGCACTCATCACTATCAGTCCAAAGCAATGGACCAATCAGAAGGTGACTTCTGAAGAACTCAGAGGTGGAAAAAGCATTCCGAGTTTCTGTTGAGAGTAGCTAGTTGGCATGACCATGTCAACATGGCGAAATCATCATTTGCTGCAAACTGGTCAAGCAGTTGGTTCCTCTGAAACCCTCCACCTCCCCCAGCACCACCTGTCTACATTTGCTAAAGGCTTCATTTTTGCCTATTAATGCAACAGTAACATATTTTTCAGTTCTACACTAGATCAGCAGCATTGTGATATTTTTTAAGGATGTAATGGAGAGAAAAGGTTTTAAAAGCAAAGGCTTAAACTCACACACCTGCGTAATAGTCTCCAGTAATCTTGAACACCGTGATTCATTGGATCAGCTGTGTTTGATTAGGATAGGATGTAATGAAGACCAACTCCCATGATTCCACAGTCACAGCATCATCAATATACACTTTTGTTGGTCGTATATATGCTCCCTCTAGTGGTGAAAATGACACACAGTGTCTTTAACTCAACACCATCAAATTAGGTAGCATTCTGCATTTGCAGAGCAAAGCTGTTTGACATCACTGATGGTATCAGTTCTTATTCTGATCTGTAAAATCTTTGGAGGTTAAGATGGCTCCTGAAAGTCTTGCAAAATACAAAGTAAATTATTGGATCCAAAGAGGCATTTAGTACTGCAAGCAGAACGGTCAGCTCTTTTAGGATGTGGAAAACCTGAGCTGTGGTGCAGTCATGCAGCAGGGGCTTGATAAACACATATGGCAGTCTTATCAGGTGATAAGGCACAAAGCACACACAGAAAATGACCACTAAAACTCGCATGTTACGTTTGGACTTGCTGAGCTTATTGTTACCAGGCTGTTCCGGCATAGTGCGTTGAGCTTGCTGAAGCTTCTGTACGTTCCACCAATAAAACAGAATGAGGGACACCAGCACACACAAGAAGGTTAAAAAGGCAGTGAACTGCAGGACCAGGTAGATCTGTTTGACCAAGTTGTTATGAAAGCTTTCACAGTCAAAACCACTGTCGGCAGAGTGTTCTTTATCAGTAATGTTGAAAACAGCAATAAAGACCAAATTAAATCCCAGCAGGACAGCCCAGGTCACTGCGCAGATGTAGCGGGTCGAGTGGACCGTTTGTAACCTGTGAGTCTCCAGTGGCCGCACAATTCTCATATATCTGAAATAAAGCAAGAGATATTCAAATAACACTGAGCACACTGTCAGAATGTAGAAATAGGGTCATTCTAAGTAAACAGTGTTACTTGTATCTTTGTGATTTCCTGCTTCTTTAGCTAATAAAGATGATCAATTGTTAAACAAATACTGTACAGTTTTTAATAAACATTAGAATTCATTGCTCAGTAACTTTTGACATTGGTAGTATTTTGCAATTTGCTGGTTTCATACACGCGATAAAATATCTGTTTTTGTGTCCAACACAAAAGCGAAAAATGACAATGATTTGGAACCACTCGATGGTAAAAAAATTGTGTGTAAATATAATTTTTTGGGTGAACTCTCCCTTTATATATGCCATTTTATTTGTGTATATATATATATATATATATATATATATATATATATATATATATATATATATATACACACACACACAGGCCACTTTATTAGGTACACCTTACTAGTAACCCCTTTTGCCTTAAGAACTGCTTTAATTATGGCATAAATTCAACAAGGTACTAGAAATCATCCTCTGAGATTTTGGTCCATATTGACATAAATCATGATGCTATTGTCGGCTGCACATTCATGATGCGAATCTCCCATTCCACCACATCCCAAAGGTGTTCTATTATGCTGTGGTCACTCCAGACGCGAAACGCGCAGATAAATTACGCTATTCGTGCGTAAATAGACGCGTGAACATTTTTCGCTTCAGTTGCGCGTCAAATTAACTTCAGAACAGACGTGGATTCGCGTCATGGGCAGGGCTTCTGTCTGCCCGGTGACTCTAGCTTCGTTGCTAAATGGCTAACATGGATTTTATTGATGAAATAACTGTGTTTATGTGCTTGAAAAACAGCGTCGATTCGTTTGGAGCAGTGTCTGAGTCCACTAGATGTTTCAGAGGTGCACCCAGCTCTGTGAGCTCATAAACTCCTCCAGAAATATAACCTGGATGATGGAAGCATTCAGCGATGTTTCTGACTGAGCCGAGCCCAGTTTGATGAACTGTTGTCGGTGTAGGCAGGATGATTTTCCCCCGGGACACCAACAACAGGCGCTACATCATAATCACGCCCCCACAAGAGCAAGCTTCTGATTGGTTAACGTGGCGCAAATGTCTGCAGAAGTTTAAATTTTTTAACTTGAGCGATTTGCGCGCCAAACGCGCAAAACACTCAATTCACGCCGCAGGATGTCTATTCGCGCGTTTGCATTGACTTAACATGTAAATCACTAGCGGTTGACGATTCTTCCGCGTCTGGTGTGAACACAGCATTAGATTTAGATCTGGTGACTCTGGAGGCCATTTGAGTAATGTGAACTTATTGTCATGTTCAAGAAACTAGTCTGAGATGATTCGTGCTTTATGACATGGTGCATTATCCTGCTGGAAGTACCCATCAATAGATGATATCCCCCACACCATTACACCACCACCACTATAAGCCCACCCGGTGTGTGGTCTTCTGCTGCTGTAGCCCATCTGCCTCAAGGTTAGATGTGTTGTGCATTTAGAGATGCTCTTTTGCATACCTCAATTGTAATGAGTGGTTATTTGAGTTACTGTTGCCTTTCTATCAGCTCGAACCAGTCTGGCCATTCTCCTCTGACCTCTGGCATCAACAAGGCATTTGCTCTAACAGAACTGCCGCTCACTGGATAATTTCTGTTTTTTTGGACCATTCTCTGTAAATCCTAGAGATGGTTGTGTGTGAAAATCCCAGTAGATCAGCAGTTTCTGAAATACTCAGACCAGCCTGTCTGGCACCATGCCATATTCAAAGTCACTTAAATCATCTTTCTTCCCCATTCTGATGCTCAGTTTGAACTGGAGCAGATCGTCTTGACCATGCCTACATACCTAAATGCATTGAGTTGCTGCCATGTGATTGACTGATTAGAAATTTGCATTAACAAGTACCTAAAAGTGGCCTGTGAGTATGAGTGTATATATATATATTAAGCTACCTATGCAGTTTCAATACCATCTCTATAAAAGTTGAGTGTGACATTGCATTTATACAAAAGTTTGACAGCACAAGTGTGTACATAAATAAGAATCTGTTATTGTATAACTAAAACTGCCAGTGCAGATAAAAGTATCAATTTTACCCACACACAAGTCTGTTAAGAAATGTCCAGAAACAACCAATGGCTTAGCAAAAAAGTGTTTTTGTATAAATTTGACCACTTATAGTATTTTTTTTTTTTTTTTTTATGCCTATAGGTAAAAATGCCTCGTTTTTAAATCTGGTTATATCTTGTTTGTTGTTGTTATATCTGTTAAATCTAGTTCAATGTACCTTTGAAAAACAGCTACGGGTAAAATTAACCCATTGGTGGTTTTAGTGTTGAGACACATGTGTGATATAGTAACGATTATTGATAACACACACGCACACATTCAAATTTGCTCTGCAAATAGTGCAGACCACGAAACTTGACTCTCAAAAATTATGAACCTGTCTGCTTCCTGTTTAGTGTCAGTGGTGTTGTCAGAGATCTGAGAGATGAGTTTTTGATCATTTTAACGTTTTTTTTTTTTTTTTTTTGTATTAGCATGTGTTTTCTTAACATGCAGCACTTTTGAGCTAATTATTATTAAAATAAAGAAATATTAAAGTCTCTTCCTTTCTTTCTCTCTCTGAAAACAATTTTCTTAGCCTTCAAAAATGCTTTTGCTGAGCTGTTAAAATTGTCAACTTGAGATTTGAGTCTATTGCACAAGGAAAGTAGTCTTTCACATACAAAGTTGTTATTTTTTTTTAACACTGGTTGTTTCTTTTCAGTTACACACTGGTGCCTTCAAAACTGATTGGTCAGTCACAACATTGCAACTAATAGCATCTGGGTATTTTAAATCATCTTGACCAACAATAAATATATTCATTCATTTTCTTTCAGCTTAGTCCCTTTATTAGCCGAATGAACTGCCAACTTATCTAGCATATGTTTAACGCAGCGGATGCCCTTCCAGCTGCAACCCAGCACTGGGAAACAACCATACATACTCGCATTCACACACACTCATACACTACGGCCAATTTAGTTTATTTAATTCACATATAGCACATGTCTTTGGACTGTAGGGGAAACCGGATCACCCGAAGGAAACCCACACCAACATGGGGAGAACATGCAAACTCCACACAGAAATGCCAACTGACCCAGCCAGGATTTAAACCAGTGACTTTCTTGCTGTGAGGCGACAGTGCTAACCACTGAGCCACCGGGCCACCACCCCAGTAAATATAATCACATTCATATATATATATATGCTTGTTTGTTTGGCGACTTTGGTTAGTGTATGTTTCACTCAGCCAGTTTAACAAATGGGATAAAGTACATTCAGGTGGTTGTTTTCACAGAATAAAGCTTGAGGATTTTCTTAAAGTAAAGAATAAAGTCTTCATTCATTCATTCATTTTCTTGTCGGCTTTGTCCCTTGCGGGGTCGCCACAGCGGAATGAACCGCCAACTTATCCAGCACGATTTTACGCAGCGGATGCCCTTCCAGCCGCAACCCATCTCTGGGAACTTCCACACACACATTCACACACTATGGACAATTTAGCTTACCCAATTCACCTGTACTGCATGTCTTTGGATTGTGGGGGAAACCGGAGCACCCGGAGGAAACCCACGCAAACCCAGGGAGAACATGCAAACTCCACACAGAAACGCCAACTGACCCAGCCGAGGTTCGAACCTACGACCCAGCGACGTTCTTGCTGTGAGGCAACAGCACTACCTACTGCGCCACTGGGTTGCCCCCAGAATAAAGTCTTACACAACTTTATTCTGTGATAACAGCCACCTGGATGTACTTCATCCCTTAATCAAGGCTCATCAGGGACTCTTGTGTGTCATTGCTTATATGTATGTTTGAGTTAGAGAAATTACAGCAACTGAATTTCAAATAATAGTGAGTGAATCAATCATTCGAACATCCATACCTGTTTGCAGCAATGTAGCCCATGAAGAGAATACTGGAGTACATGTTGAGGTAAGAAGCTGGAGCTCCAAACTTACAGTAGATACTTTGAATTCCCACTGAAGGGCTAGCATACTTTACAATGCGTAATATCAGACACAGGCAGACAAACAAGTCCGCTATTGCCAGATTCTTCAGATAGACTGTGATGCTGGACTGAGTTGTAACTTTAAAAAAATACACATAAATGGCAATGCTGTTGAGCATTAGACTTGCCACAAAAATGACTGCATATACAGTTATGAAAAATGGACGAGCTGGCATTTCGGACAAGCCACAGTGTTCTAAGGTTGAATTGGTTGCATTCTGGTCCATGATTGAGCTGGATGTTGAGGCTGGCACCTATTGAAATAGAGAGTGAATAATGTTACACAAGATGAAGAATTTTTGACAACTTGTACATTATGGAAACATATTATCTGTGTTATTGGGAGCATTTGGAGCTTGTGTTGAAAATAAAGGTATTTTGCAATTTTTAATTTTTTTTTATTGGGAAATGCATGCCAGATGAAATCTTTTCTACCCATTCTTACTCCCGACATATTGATGCTTGGTCAGAGCTCCTTTGCTTCACTTTGTGGCTACCTCATTGGCGTCATTTTATGACAAGCAGGTAATTTTAATTATTATTTATTTATTAAAATTAATTATTATTACATTTATTTATCCCATTAAATGGTTTGTAAATACGAATCTGTTACATTCCATGGTGTTTGAATGTATTATTGTGTTTGGTTTCTGTTCTCTCTCTCTCTCTCTCTCTCTCTCTCTTACTCTGTGACCCTGTTTCTCAGCTAGGTGTGGAGGAGAGGAGGTTAATTGATTGCACCTGCTGCTCGTTGCCCGGCAAGCTTAAAAGCCTGCCAGTTGCAAGCCACATTGAAGCTTGCTTCCAGAGTGTGGTCTCTCTCCTGCTTGGTTGTCTTGTTGAAAGATTATTGACACTGTTGTGCTTAACTTGTTGAAGTTAAAAACTCTGTTGTAAAAGCTTTTGAAACCACTTGAACTCTGCTTTTGAAAAATACCTTTGTGTTTGGAAGCTGTAGGTAGGTGGGTGCCATTTTATTTTCTAAAACCCTTTTTCTCTTGTTTATGTTTAGTTAGGGAGTTGGTGTACATTTATGTTGTTGATTTTGTTTTGCTTTGTCAGTTTAGACCGTTTTACTTCCTAACTAGCTAGAGTGTACTTTTGTTTGTTGTTTTGGCCTTTCCCCCTCCTGAAGTCTGTTTTTGTACATTTTTGTTAATAAATTCTTTAAATTTAATCTGGTGTCCCTGCTGAAAAATCCAGCTTAAACCAGTCTAGGATGGTTGGCTGGTTTTAGCTGGTCGACCAGCCTGGTTTTAGAGGGGTTTTGGCCACTTCCAGCCTGGTCTTAGCTAGTCAGGCTGGAAGATGACCAGATAAAACCAGCTTTACCAGCCTAGCCAGGCTGGGAGCCCAGCCAAAACCAGCTATGTCCAGCTTAAACCAGACTGGTCAAGTTGGTTTAAGCTGGTCATTTTCCAGCCTGACCAGCTAAGACCAGGCTGGAAATGACTGGAGACCAGCCTGGAAATGGCCAAAACCCCTCTAAAACCAGGCTGGTCGACCAGCTAAAACCAGCCAACCAGCTTAGGCTGGTTTAAGCTGGATTTTTCAGCAGGGGTGTTGTTGTGAAAGCAGGGGACTGATCCACACTCACCCCAACCAACTTTTTAATAAATTTTCACTGTTGCTCCCACTCCTAGACCATTAACATTAGGGACGTAACATTTGCATAATAATGTTACACAAGATGAAGAATTTTGAAGAATGCATACTTACAGAATTATTTTTGGAGCACTTAACCTTGTACCTACTCTAATCCTACACACTTCTGAAAAACACAAATAAGCAGCAAGCAAATAAAAGTGGAGTCATGAGTATTTATTGCAAAAAAACAACTGTATAATAGAGGTCAAAACAAGTCGTGTTGCATTCCAAGTCCTCTGAAGGCATAATATAATTAAGTCATTTAAAACTTTAGCTAGATATCCTCTGATTCAAAAATATACTCCAGTACATTAGCATGATGCTATCAGTTACAAGACAGAGGGAGAGAAGGAGCCAAAAGCATTTGACATGATTGGTCACAATACACAGAGGAAGCTAATAATAATAATAATAATAATAATAATAATAATAATAATTATTATTCCCTACTTTTATACAGCGCTTTTCTATACACTCAAAACGCTTTACACAAAGGGGGGGATCTCCTCATCCACCACCAGTGTGCAGCATCCACCTGGATGATGCGACGGCAGCCTTATTGCGCCAGACTGCGCACCACACACCAGCTGATTGGTGGAGGGGAGACAGTGATGAAGCCAATTATGAAATGGGGATGGTTAGGAGGCCATGATGGACAGAGGCCAGTGGGCAAATTTGGCCAGGATGCCGGGGTTAAACCCCTACCGTTTTTCGAAGGTCATCCTGGGATTTTTAACGACCACAAAGAGTCAGGACCTCATTCGAAAGACGGCGCTCACGGAGCAGTATAGAGTCCCCTTCACTATGCTGGGGCGTTAGGCATACACACATAACACCACTTCCGGCAGCAACCTAGCTTTCCCATGTGGTCTCCCATCCAGGTACTCACCGGGCGCAGCCCTGTTTAGCTTGAGTGGGCGACCATGTGAGAGCTAGCTGCCGGCTATAGCATTTGACATAAACTGTCACAAGAAACAAAGTGAGCCAATAGCATTTGATGTAATCAGTCACAAGAAACGTGCGGGCACGGTGGCTCAGTGGTTAGCACTGTCGTCTCACAGCGTTCTAGTCCTGGCTGGGTCAGTTGCCATTTCTGTGTGGAGTTTGCATGTTCTTCCTGTGTTGGCGTAAGTTTCCTCCGGGTGCTCCAGTTTCCCCTACAGTCCAAAGACATGCGCTATAGGTGAATTGAATAAACTAAATTGGCCGTAGTGTAGGTGAGAGGGTGTTTCTCAGTACTGGGTTGCAGCTGAAAGGGCATCCGCCGTGTGAAACATATGCTGGAATATTTGGCGGTTCATTCCGCTGTGGCGACCCCTGATAAAAGGACTAAGCCGAAGGAAAATTAATGAGTCACTAGAAACAGAGGGAGCCTATTTGATGTGATTGGTCATGAGACTCAGAAAGAACTAATAGTTATTATAGATGATAGGGATGTCCCGATACAACATTTTAACTTCCGATACGATACCGATATTGCAGCCTTCAGTACTAACCGATACCGATACAAATCCGATATAATAATCCGATATAACAATCAGCACAAATCATGAATACTTTACTTTTACCTATTTCGTTGAGAGTAATGTATGAACGGCTAGATTATACATTAGATTTTTTTTAAGGAGATAAGCATTTCCAGGGCTTGATGCTAACTTTTTTCAGGAGGAGGACATGCGCTCCTAAGTGGAAAAATTTAGGAGCACAGTGAAAATGTATAAAATAAATAGTGTTTTTGCCTAATAAATGTACACGAGGAGACAAAGCAGTGTCATTCATTTGAAAACGATAAGTACACTAGGTTTTATTTTACTGCAACAACAGCTTAAATAGTGTTTAATAATTATAATTTAATCTGTATGGAGTTTAGCTAGCGGTCCACAGCAGGTCTGGGATCATATTGCTCTAATGAAGGCCTCTCTAAACTGATCTGATCTCAAGTCTTCAGTTGTGGACATAGGCAGCTTCTTGATGAATTTTTCAATCCAGTTTCGAGCTGAAAAATCTCTTTCACACTGGGCAGCAGAAATAGGGAGTTATAGTTATAAGTTATTAAGTTAATAAAAATGTGCAGTATGGTTAGTGCAAACATTAACATGATCAGATCTATTTAATCTGTGTTTGTATCATAAGATGAGTATGGCTGTATCAATGCTCCCAAACAAAACATTATTTATTTTATAATAATATATATTGTACATATTATCTTTAACATAGATATACTTTTCTCCACATCACACAAAATAATGTGACTTTTAAAATTAATTTTATTTGCATAATATATTGCACAGATTCCACCCTAGTTCCCACATGGGAAATGTAAAGAAAGACAGAACTGCAAACTCATGTGCAAAGCTGACACTGTTTATCTGAGCACTTTATCATTCTGGGCTTTTAAAAGAAGAGTTAAATATGGGAATACCATTCTTTCTTTTAAACTGTAATGGCCCTCAGCAACAGAATGATTTCTTATTCTTATTTAACAGACAATTAAAAACAAAAATGTTTATCATTTAACACCTTTTACATGACAAAAAATAAAATAAAAATAAAGAAATCCACTATTTGACTCCTACTATCCATGTGCACCACTGACAGGTCAAATCTGCTCTCTTTCGCGCGAGCGCATATAAAGTAATGCAAAAACGCAGCTATAGAAAGCGAAAGCACAGTATATAATGAGCTGGATCAGTCTATTTAGTTAAAGGTTTTGTGAACAGGTCGCATCTCTGTGGGTCTGCAGCAGCAGAGCATGCGAGTCTGTGGCGGTGTTCGTTTCTCATGCACACAAAACCGCGCCGCTGAGGTAAAGTCTTTTGTGTCGGAAGCGCAGGTGTTGAATTGGGTATCGATCACACTGGATGCACCATGATATGCCATGACCGAATTGTAAACGTTTTCTATGAGGCTCGCCGCCATTCGGTGCCTTGCGTTTCTTAGCAGCGTATACAAAACAATGTAAAGATCGCTTGACGTGAAGTAAATAAACCAGTATAGATGTGCCGATGTTGATAGCGTTAGCGTGTGCTACCGTCAAAATAGATTTCTATCGTAATACACTATAACTTAGCGTGAAGAGCTGCTAAATCTATAAGGGACTTTGCCAGCAAGCAGTGTTGTGATTACGTGGGCTTTGCACGCTGGCTCTGGACGCTGCTGAATAAAATAGCTGTAATGGAGTTTAGAGTGGAACAGACTGCTTATATCGGAGATTTTTAACGCAGTCCGATAAAGTTTAATTGGACTGATATCGGACTGATTTCCGATATCAATATCGGACCGGGACATCCCTAATAGATGATAGAAAAAATGTAAAGAATTATTCATCAATTCGTTTTGGGATTGACAGATACGGTCCTGCACAGTGGCCAGAGGGATTTTGAGTTATTCTTCTTGCAGAATAGTGGCCAGGTAACTACATGATGCTGGTGAAGGAAAACATTTCCTGACTTGCTGCACCAAAACACCCCAAAGTGGCTCAATAATATTTGAGTCTGGTGACTGTGCGGGCCATGGGAGATATTCAACTTCACTTGCATGTTCATCAAACCACTCTGTCACCAGTCTTGCTGTGTGTATTGGTGCATTATCATCCTGAAACACAGCATCGCCTTCAGAATACCATGTTTGAACCATTGAGTGTACATTAGAGATGGCCGGATCAGCTCAAATGTCACCCGAATCCGCTTCTTCATTCTAATCATCCACCCGCCACCCGCCCGCACATATTATTTTATCTGATATATATATCCGCACCCGACCCGCACCCGATCGCCACTTTAATAATTCTATAATTCTTTGATTTAAGCATGATGATAGGTGTTACTTTCTCCGCAATGTCCGGCGGCAGAGTAACAGCTCGTTAATTCATGCTCGAGCAAATGATGAGACGGATAAAAGTACTCAATGCATGCCCTTTTACTTATTTCAGTGTTTTCAGGTTCACAGTGCAAAACAGCTCCCGGGTGGAATTACTGAAGTAAACATAAAACAAAACCGGATAAAACTTTCTCCCTCTAATTCACCGCACGCACAGCACACAGCGAGAGCTCACGTCACACAGCATGCGTGTCGAACTACACTACACACAATGCCCCTCGCTATGGACTACAACTCAACGTAAAAGCAGTCCTAAAGCGGCCACACTATTTCCCCTCTCCTGCAACATAGGTCACAGTGGATCGTTCGTTATTAACAGCAGATTCAGCTTTTACATATACAGGAAAAAGAACAAAAACGGTGTCACTTCAGCCTAAACAGCAGCTATGTTGTGTGTACTTAGCCCTTTTCTTAACACTGTGCAAAAACAGAATATCATCTACTGTGCCTGGATTCGGGCGATTCCGCCTCGCCTCCAAAACACGGCTGGCTGCACTAAATGAGCGTTCGCTCGCACCGCTTGTTGCAGGAATGCACAAGCTTCTCCTTGCAAGGCGCTGCAGTCGTGTAAATAAGCGATCTTGTTTCTCCCAGAACGATAGTAGATTTCCCTGATGACTCCTCTAACTGAAGTTAGCACAGTACTCTTGCACTTCATCCATTATTTTGGGCGTCTCATCTTCACATTCTGCGAAGTCCACTCTCTGCTTTTTTGCTGGTCAACTTCTATGACCCGCGACCCACCCGCAATTAATCATAATGTATTTTTTTATTACCCGACCCGCCCGACCTGCGGATTATCCGCAGCGCCCACTGATTTAACCGCCATCCGCGCATCACTAGTGTACATGGTCCTCCAGAATGGTTCGGTAGACCTTGGCAGTGATACGCCCATCAACACAAGTTTTGGGCCTAGGGAATGCCATGATGTTGCAGTCCAAATCATCATTGATCCACCACCATGCTTCACTCTGAGCATGCAACAGTCTGGGTGGTATGCTTTTTTGGGCTTCTCCACACCGTCACTCTCCTGGATGTGGGAAGACAGTGATGGTGGACTCATTAGATAATACATGTTTCACATTGTCCTCAGCCCAAGATTTTCACTGCTGGCACCATTGAAACTGATGTTTGGCATTGGTATGAGTGACCAAAGGTTTGAGAGTTGAGAGAGAGTTGAGGTGCACATTTATTACTGCAGTGAGTTTTTTTTTTTGGATACAATCCCGGTTCTCACCCGGACATCCCTTTCAGACAGCTTCCTCTTGTGTCCATAGTTACTCCTGTTGGATGTGGTTCTTCTTGGTGGTTCGCTGACATTAGCCTGGATACTGTCGCTCTTGATAATCACAAAGACTTGCTGTCTTGGTCACAGATGTGCCAGTAAGAACTCGCACCAACAACTTGTCCTCTTTGAACTCTGATATGTCACCCATAATGTTGTGTGCATTGCAATATTTTAAGCAAAACTGCTATTACTCTGCTAATTAAACCTTCACACTCTGCTTTTAAGCTGCGGTCACACTGGACTTTTCTCCCCATAGACTTCTATTCATATGCACACAAATGCGTCAGACTGGAATGCAAGGTCGAGCAACAGGTTTTGCAGTTTGCTGCATTGCAAAGTTCAAGCTTGGTGAACTCTGATCTGCGAAATTGCATCACTTGAGTGTGTGAGACCAATTGAGGATCAAAACATGACCCCTCTGGATAGAAATTTAAAATATGGAGCAATCGCTCTCTTTTTTAAATGTCTAATCATCTTGTTTAATCCCGCCTCTTTTCGCAGCGCCGTACGACAGAATTTCACATGCTCAAACTCTAGTGTGACCGCAGCTTCACAGGTGGAATGTGCAATCTATGAACATTGGCCACCAGGATGCTCAAATTTAGCCATGAAACCTCTACACATATTAGGACACACTGTTCAGGTGTGTGGTGCAGACATCGCCAGTGTGAAAGCCACTTGCATGCATGCTTCTTCTGCTTTTCGCACATGAGACGCACATACCACTTCTGCTTTGCATGCGAGTGCGGTGTAAAAGAGGTGTGAGTGGTTCAAGAAGCCTCAGACATCAAAAAATAGCATCAAACACACACACAAACAACCAAAGTACAGGGCTGAAACAATGCCAAAACCAGAAAACGGGGAGCATAAAACATTCATCATTCATTTTCTTGTCGGCTTTGTCCCTTGCGGGGTTGCCACAGTGGAATGAACCACCAACTTATCCAGCACGATTTTACGCAGCGGATGCCCTTCCAGCCGCAAGGGTCCCATCTCTGGGAATTTCCACACACACACATCCACACTCATACACTACGGACAATTTTAGCTTACCCAATTCACCTGTACTGCATGTCTTTGGACTGTGGGGGAAACCGGAGCACCCGGAGGAAACCCACGCGAACACAGGGAGAACATGCAAACTCCACACAGAAACGCCAACTGACCCAGCCCAGCCGAGGTTCGAACCTGCGACCCAGCGACGTTCTTGCTGTGAGGCAACAGCACTACCTACTGCGCCACTGCGTTGCCCGAGCATAAAACAGAAAAAACATATTCACTAGGGATGGGATGGTTCATTAAAAATATAAATAAATGAACAGTTTAGTTTTCACTTTGGTACGTGTGTATCGATCAGTTCACATTTATAAAATGTCTTTATTTATGACTTGACTGAGGGGACCAAGTGTTTTGAGTGGTATCTGACTGGAACCTGTGTATATCTCATGGATACCTGGCATCTCTCACTCTTTTTTCAGTAGATGGTGCTAACTCGCAGGCTTCAGGTTGGATCAGTTTAAAGATTTCATTGCAAGCTGCAGCAGAAACTCAATACTCACATGTGTGCGTTTCTCACTCAGATCACAATTCTCGGGTATATTTATATACATGTTCTTGCACTACAACTATAAGCTAAACCCATGTAACAACGTCTGAATACTCATCTTTAACTGTGAGCTAATCTGAGTCTAAATTCAACATGTAATTTATGAAAATATTGCATTTATTACCAAGATCAAACTGCCTCGTTTTTAGTTTACAGGGCCTTGAGAATAACTTTTTTTAAATACTGTAAATGGTAGATTATAAGGCTATGTATTTTATGCAGATGTATGGTGTTTTTAAGTGTTAAAATAGGGCTTTTTTTTATCCGTGACCACAGAATATCCACATACAATGACTAGCAAACAAAGACTGAAAGGGGGAGTAGGTAGTTAATAAATAGGGACTACTGACAAGACAATGGCTGCATCCGAAACCGCATACTTCCATACTATACAGTACGCTAAAATCAGTATGCGAGCCGAGTAGTATGTCCGAATTCAAAGAATTCGAAAATCAGTATGCGAGAAGTACCCGGATGACTTACTACTTCCGGCGAGATTTTGAAGTGCGCATGCCATGGACGCTGCGCTATCCCATGATGCCCCGCGAGAGAATTCCTGAATGGAAGTGAAGCGACGCAACTGACGCAGGTAGGTCACGTGACCATGACAAAATGGCGGATGTAGTACGTTCGAATTCCATTCATACTGCTCACATTCATACTGTATAGAACGTACTTTTCTAACGGCCGAGTAGTACGTTTAAATTCAAATGCAGTACCTACTGACTAGTAGGCGGTTTCAGACGCAGCCAATGACTACTGACAATGTACAGATATTCCACCCTGCACAATCTCATTCAATATCAACATATATATTCATTAATATAAACTTACATTATGTGATCATCATTATAAAGAATTTATTTCATCTAAAATACAGTACAAATTGTAAAATTGTGAAATGTTATTGCACTATAAAATAACTGTTCAAAAGTGAAAAGATGAATTTTCAGCTGCATAACTGCAGTCTTCAGACTCACATGATCCTTTAGAAATTACTCTAATATTAATTATTACTGTTATTATTGCAGGTATTAGTAGTAGTATTATTATTAATGTAACAGTAATAAAAGCAATAATGACTGGAGTAATAATTTCATTTGAAACTACATGCAATAAGAAAGCAGTTATTTAAAAATTTAATAAATATTTAACAATTGAATTTTTTTTTTTACATTTAATAAATGCCGCCCTGATGAACAGAATAATATTCTTTGAAAATTAAAAACATGAGAAAAAAAAAATTGCCCCTAAACTTTTAACCGGTAGTGTGCGTGTATATATATATATATATATATATATATATATATATATATATATATATATATATATATATATATATATATATAGTGTGTGTTTCATGCCTCCTTTTGAGTGAAGGTCCAGGCCGTTAGATCGCCCCCTGGGGGCTGGCTGCAGTACAAGTCATAAAGCCAGCTTCTTCCGTGATAATGAACGAGACTTGAGCCCAAATAAAAAAAATTATTACACTTGCAATAAAATTTCCCGAATGATGGTTTTGGTCAATTAAGGCACTGGTTATCAAGCTGAAATACGTTCAGGTCTTCATTTTTGTAAACAGTATGTTTTTAGCAGTAATTTAATATTGAATCTTTATAAAAACGTGGTGCGTCTTCGTGATTGACAGTTTCTCTAAACAGACCATCGGAGCTTCGGGAGGAGATTGAAGTGTTATTATTCGATTTCTGTGTTATTTTACCATGATAAAATGTGTTGTTCAGCAGTAAACTATACTTTTTGACCTACGAGATCTGATGGATCAATGTTTATTCAGTAAAGTGAGGGTTCTATCAGGCTTTATTATTAGTTTGCTGATACACGCCTAGCCATGACAGGAAAAAAAAGGTGATCATACTAGCAGTAACTCTTATTATGTGTCTGAAATAATAATTAGGAAGACAAAACTAATGTCAGCCGATCTCCTCATCCATCTCCTGTAACATTATTGGAACTTGATTTAAAGACCGTCTCTACATTTTGAGTTTCGGCATGTTGTCGAGTTAATCTACTGAATTTGGGGTTATAAAAGATTAATGTTCTAGAAACTAGAGCTGCTAATGTTATTTATTATTTAGATACATCATTTACCGTTCACTTTTTATTTGAAAACACCTACTAAACCTTAAAATGAAGGTACATTCGTATTTGCCAGATATTAAGGCATGGAATAAACCAAATGAAAACGGAGGCAATAAATGATAAACAATATACAAGCAATGTTGCAGCAGCTGATAATATACTTTTTATCTTTTAAATGCATGACTTTTCTCGCATGGTAAATAGCTGTCCATGATGTGTAAATTTTGATCCTGTTGATTGATAATTAAAATAAAACCTTTCTAAAAATGTATGTGTTGTTTAGAAGTAATTTTTCATATTTTACAAGTGATATTTCTACCCCTATGAAGATAATAAATACCAACAACCGTGTTATAAGAGAAATATTTTTTGTGCTCATGGCTGAGTCTAACTCAGGCTAGAGAGTATGAAAGATCGTTTATTTCTGCAGTCCAACATAGATTGTTTTTATTCAAGTATTATAACAGCTACACAGTTTTTAAATCGTATATTATTACGTGTTTTTAAACATAAGTGCTTATTTTATATTAGCGAGCCTTTGTTATAGTGCAGATGCGGGCGGTCAAATGAGAAGCTCGGGGGGCGTGGTTGATTTGACGTACAAGCGTTTGGTTGGAAGCTTGATTCCGCGGCTCCACCTCTGGCGCCATTAGGTAGTCCCTTCTGCACATGCTCAGGCTCCAATTTCAGCAGTGTTTTGCGACAGTTTGTGCTCTTCATGAGACGTTTTGCCTTCAATGCGTTCTGTTGTGTTGTCCATAATTTTTACAGTCATTGATATATACTTTATATATATATATATATATATAAGCATTAAGTCTACATTAATAGATGCTAGTAAGCAGTTTATAAATCTATATTATTATAAAATTATAAATCTGCAAATGCTCTATTCTTGACTTGTAAGCACATTTATGTGCTTAATGATTGTGATTTCATACTTTATTAATTATTCATTTTTCATTACTAAATTAAGCATTGCATTATTTACAAACCAGTTATTTAAAAGTAGCTAGTGTTTTTTAGAACACTAGCTAAGATTATTCAGAATGCGTAAGTAAATGTTTACGATTAGTATATCTTATTATTCAGGCATTACCTAATAGTTACTTTGTATGTTAATAAATGCTTTATTAACTCAACATCGTGCAGTTTTGTGACCTAAAGTGAGTACTATTTATGCTTTATAAATCCCTTATGAATGACATTTAAAGACTAGTTGTATTCTAAACAGGGGAAAAAGAAAACTAACGACTTGATTCTATTAATTTCATTACTTTCATCTATTACTTTCAAGATACACAAATTAAACTGTATCAAATGAAAATATTTGCAATCTTATCTAAAATAAAATCGTTGTACAGTTTAAACAATGCTAAATAACATTAAAATGTTGTATGATAATATATCGTTAGATTATATTATACATTATTTTTAATCCAATTTTATGTTGTATTTTGACACTCCAGTTATTTGGGCAATGTTTAAACTTTACAGTAATTTTATCTTTTAGATAAGATTGCAAAAATATATTGTTTATTTGATACTGAGCCTTTAATTGTCATTTATAAGGGATTTATAAAACATAAATACTCCTCACTTTAGATTAGGTCACAAAACTGGATGAAGTTGAGTTAATAAAGCATTTATTAACATACAGAATAACTATTACTATATCCCTGAATAATAAGATATACAAATGTTAATTTAAATAGTTTATTAATCATTTACTTACACTTTCTGAATGAAAATTCTGGGAAACACCCATTCACACACACACACAATTTAGTTGATTCAATTCACCTATAGCGCACATGTAAAAAATGCAGGGTTCCACACAATTCATTCATGTTGTCTCAACACAAATTGATTAAGTTATTTTAACACTTTTAACAAATTCATGTGGATTGAACATAAAAAAAATAAGTTGTCCCAGTGAAATCTCAAGAATTGTGTTAATTCAGCTCATTTTAAATAAGTAGTTTGAACGAGCAAAAAAATATAATTTTTTTTTGAGTGCATGTCTTTAGACTTGGGGGAAACTGGAGCACCCGGAGGAAACCCACGCCAACACAGGGAGAACATGCAAACTTCACACAGAAATGCCAACTGACCCAGCCGACAGTCAAACCAGCGACCTTCTTGCTGTGAGGTGACAGTGCTAACCACTGAGCCACCCTTATGACCATGCAATAAATGCAGTGGTGTAAAGTAACTAATTACAAATACTCAAATGACTGTAATTGAGTAGTTTTTCTCAGGAATTGTAATTTACTGAGTAGTTTTAAAAATGTGGACTTTTACTTTTCCTTGAGTACATTATTGCTGCAGTATCTGTACTTTTACTCCACTACTTTCTTTCAACCTGTAGTAACTACTTTATTTTTCTTGTCCATGGGGATTAGAAAAATCAGTCCTGAGATTCCTGTCCAATCAAATCGCACATACCGTAGAAGGTAAATCGCATCATAATGAACTACCTCAAGACGTGTGCACTTTATAATTGCAGCAAACTGGTTGTAAGTATTAAAAGTGTCCATGAAGATGTTCAAAATCTTTACGCGCATTGACCCAGAGACTGTTCAGATGCATGTTTCTGATGAGAAGATGACGGATGTTTACTGTATGATGACTGAAAGGGCCTTAAAGACCCAGCAGACACAGGACGTCAACATGACGTCTGATTGACGTTGTATCCTAATGTCATGGGGACTTCGGATTTTGTTTGGAAATGAAAATCGGGTTGACGTCAGAAACTCAACGTTAGGCCAAAGTCAATGTCCAACCTAAAACCAACCAAATATCAACATCTAATGATGTTACAGCTTGACGTTGTGTGAATGTTACCCCTATGACGTCTATCAGATGTTGGATTTTGGTTGCCGTACCTGATGAATAAATGTCAGTATTTGACGTCAATATGACGTTGGTTTAAGATGTTGGCTCGACGCTGGATTTTGGTCACTTACTAACAACCTAAAATCAACCAAATATCAACGTCATTTGACGTCATTTTTGGATATCAAAATAATGTTGCCCTTAGCTGCTAGCTTGACAATTAATTTTGGTCACCTGACATTACAACCTAAATCTAACCTAATATTAACGTCTCATGATGTTGTGTGCCTGCTGGGCAATAACTAAACACACTACAGAATGTTACATTTACAGACAGATGCACAAATTACATGTAAACACATCAGCTTTTGACAGCATAATACTCACTACTCTTGAGTACTTTTAAAAGGGCTACTTATTACTCATACTTTGAGTCATATTTACAACAGATACTTTTACTCTACTTGCACTACATTTTTAGGCAAGTAATGGTACATTTACTTGAGTATGATTTTTAAGGACTCTTTCCACCACTGAATAAATGGGATAATCAACAGCTTGAATCATTTTCTATTTTCATATTTCCATGAAGACGGTAGAGATGTGTGCACAATGGTTGTTCTTCGGGTCAATTTTGACCCACCAGCTTTAAAACCATTTACACCACAAAAACTACTGACACACTCAGACACACACACACACACGCACACACAATAAGAATCTGCTGTTTTAACTATCATGTATACTGTTTAGCTTTTTTTTTTTTACTCAAGCCAAAAATGAGTGTTGCCCACTGGTTTAACATTGGTGAAAAACTCCTCACTCAATCAACCTAGACAGTCACTGAGTTTGTGATGAAGATGAGGTCGTTTCCTCCTACAAAATAGATTTGAGGATTAAAATTAAATTTAAATGCTTTATTTTAGAGGTTTAGTGAACCAAAAAGGAAAATATACATTTTGGACCTAAAAGGAAATCGGTGTATACAGAGTTCTAGGAGAACAGGAGGGTTACTCCCAGGCCATTTTATATTGAAGTTGATATTTAGCCACACCATACTGTACTGTATATTGGTGTTTCGTAACATCTAGTTTTTATGAGGTCAGTTGTTAGCCCAACATCAACCCCCGATCTGGAGGACCAAGACATACACTACGGACAATTTAGCTTACCCAATTCACCTACAGCACATGTCTTTGGACTGTGAGGGGAACCGGAGCACCCGAAGGAGACCCACGCCAACAAGGGGAGAACATGTAAACTCCACACAGAAATGCCAACTGATCCAGCTGGAGCTCGAACCAGCAACCTTTTTGCTGTGAGGGGACAGCACTTTCCACTGCGCCACCATGTCGCCCCACAACATGAGGGCTATTTTATAACTGATTAGGTGATTGTTTAAGCGACCTATTCAGCACAGGCATAAATATACTTGCCCCCGGTTTCACAAACAAGGTTTAAGGCTAGTCAAGATTAAATTGCATGTTTGAGCTGTCTTAACTCAAAATAACTTGCAGTAAGATGTCTTAAAATACATCAGTGTAATTTTTTGTCTCCAGGTGCACACCAGTAATATATTTTTCTAAGGCCATTTTGATAAATGTGGCTTAAATAGCCTAATTCAACTAAGGCCTAGTCCTGGCTTAAGCTAAGCTCTGTTTGTGAAACTGGGCCTTGGTGTTTTAGTTTCCTGTTCACTAACTTTAAACCTCAAAAATGCTTCAGCTCACCACTCTCTAAATCTACTTTACACCTCACAGACTTTTATCAGTTGCTCGCTAGATGTGCAGTACTAAAAATTAGCAACCTTTTTATATTATTGTATGTTAAGTTATTATTTTACTATTACACTATTATTATTTTTTACCCCCCACTTTTATAAAATAGCTAAATATTATATAATATATAAATATAATTATATATTATAATATAAATATATCAAGTTATACACATATCAGAGGACTAAATTGAATAAACGGAAATGAATTGATTAGCTTTTTCTTTAACTTTTCTTGATTTTAACTTATTTAACTTAAAAGAAAGCATGACTTACCATTCTCTCTCCTACGACAGAAGAAGATTGTCTAACACTTCCTTAAAATCAGGAACTGTCTCATAAGCAAATGACGTAGTGAAATATTTGTTTATTTGGTTGTAGAAAAAGGAACATTAATTTGCACCGTAATCACTGAATCGCCATAATCAACTGAAAAGGCAGAAGAAGCCTAAAATCTGCCTGAAATTGATCATAGTATCAAAATACTGTATGAAATTGTAAAGAATTGTTGTCCTTTTTTTAAAAATACATTTAGCCATAAACAATTTTTTCATGTATCCATTACTATTTTAATTGCCAGTGTGTTAACAGCTTGTATCAAAACATAAATACTTTCTAGTCTGTACATAAAAACTTTAACTAAAAAAAACAGCTGAAAGACTCCATTCATTGATATAACATGTCATGAATGTAATTTATGTTGATATATCATGCAACAGTTTGATCACTAAAATATTTTAAAAATCTTAAATCATCTATTGAAGACAATAATATACATTAAAACATTCATTTTCTTTTCGAGTTAGTCCCTTTATTAATCTGGGGTCGCCACAGCGAAATGAACCTCCAACTTATCCAGTATGTGTTTTACGCAGCGGATGCCTTTCCAGCCGCAACCCATCTCTGGGAAACATCCACACACACTCATACACTACGGACAATTTTAGCCTACCCAATTCACCTGTACCACCGGAGCACCCGGAGGAAACCCACGCGAACGCAGGGAGTACATTAAAACATAAACATATAGATCTCAACAATGGTGACAATCAATTCAACATCAGGAATCAGCATACAGTATAAACTTTTCAGATTTCTTTTTTATGTTGTAGCGCATATTGTGTGCTAAAATAATACAAAACTCATTCATGGATTCGTCATGCATAGCAACAAGTAAAAAACTCTGAACACCTCCATTCATTCATTTTCAACCGATTTCACAGGGGCAGCAGTCTAAGGAGAGAACCCCAGATTTCCCTCTCCCCAGACACTTCCTCCAGCTCCGGGGAGATCCCGAGGTGTTCCCAGGCCAGCCAAGAGACATATGCTGTGTGCCAATTCTTATACTACGCCCTAAAATTATGTACTTTTTTGTGAAGGAAAAATATATACTTTTGAGTGTGTAACAGAACAGTATGCAAGGTTTGGGACATACTACTTCCTCGTTAAACAGATCGTTGTGTTGCTTAGTTAAAAGCCCTGTCAATCATCCACATTTCTGTCGTATTTATTTTCCTACCTTATTGGAGAAGCAGCAGCAGGATAATCTCCCATTCACGAGTCTTTCATGCAGAGAAATCTCCTCAGGTCTTTGGATAATTCTGCATTCAGACGGTAATGTCCAAACACGTCTTTATATAAGTGCAGTATTGTTGTTGCAGATGAAATATAACACCGACAACACCATTTAAATACTCTCCAGTGGGCTAGATATTAACTAACAGTCATTACTGAAGCCTCTCTGCTTGACGGTTGGTCTCGCGCGTCCATCATGTTTGTAGTTTGCTTACACTTTTCACCCGCGTTTTGTAGTTCTGATCGAATTCACGTCCAACGCGCGATGTACTGTGGGCAATATCAGCGGTTAGAGTATGGACGCTTCTACACTTAAAATTTTGACCGGTAATAGTAAACCATCCGGGAATTTTTGGCATACTCTTTTCAACATACTACGATTTGGGACATACTAATTCTCTTTTCACATACTATTTAGGACGGATAGTATGCGGATTGGGACGCAGCAATAGTCTTTCCAGCGTGTCCTGGGTCTTTCCCGTGGCCTCCTCCCGGTGCCTGGAACACCTCCTTAGGTAGGCATCCGAAACAGATGCCCAAGCCACCTCACCTTCTCTCGATGTGGAGGAGCAGCGGCTCTACTCCGAGCTCCTCCCAGGTGACAGAGCTCTTCACCCTATCTATAAGGGTGCGCCCTGCCACCCTGCGAAGGAAACTCATTTCGGCCACTTGTATCCGAGATCTTGTCCTTTCGGTCATGACTCAAAGCTTCATTCAGTGAGGCATAAATGCTTATAATGTTCAAGATTATCCAGCTATTATGTCATTTATGTTGATATATCATGCAAAGATATTTGAATCTATAGGTCCATCTAACAGTTTGAGAGCAAACATTTTTGGAATTCTGAAATCATCTATTTTAAACATCAATATACACTCACCGGCTGTTTTATTAAGTACACCTGTCCAACTGCTCGTTAACACAAATTTCTAATCAGCAAATCACTGTGCAGCAACTCAATGTATTTACGCACGTAGACATGGTCAAGACGATCTGCTGCAATTCAATGGGGAAGAAAGGTGATTTAAGTGACTTTGAATGTGGCATGGTTGTTGGTGCCAGACGGGCTGGTCTGAGTATTTTAGAAACTGCTGATCTTACTGGGATTTTCATGCACAACCATCTCTAGGGTTTGGTCCAAAAAAGAGAAAATATCCAGTAAGTGGCAGTTCTGTGGGCACAAATGCCTTGTTGATGCCAGAGGTCAGAGGAGAATGGCCATACTGGTTCCAGCTGATGGAAAGGCAACAGTAACTCAAATACCCACTCATTACAACCCAGGTATGGAGAAGAGCATCTCTGAATGCACAACAAGTCCAACCTTGACGAGGATGAGCTACAGAAGCAGAAGACCACACCGAGTGCCACTCCTATCAGCTAAGAACAGGAAACTGAGGCTACAATTCACACAGGCTCACCAAAATTGGACAATAGAAGATTAGGAAAACGTTGCCTGGTCTGATGAGTCTCGATTTCTGCTGCGACATTCGTATGACAGAGTCAAAATTTGGCATCAACAACATGAAAGCATGGATCCATCTTGCCTTGTATCAGTAATTCAGGCTGGTGGTGGTGGTGTAATGGTGTGGGGGATATTTTCTTAGCACACCTTGGGCACATTAGTACCAATTGAGCATCGTGTCAACACCACAGCCTACCTGAGTATTGTTGCTGACCATGTCCATCCCCTTATGACCACAGTGTACCCATCATCTGAGGCTACTTCCAGCAGGATAACGTGCCATGTCATAAAGCGCGAATCATCTCAGACTGGTTTCTTGAACATGACAATGAATTCACTGTACTCAAATGGCCTCCACAGTCACCAGAACTCGATCCAATAGAGCACCTTTGGGATGTGGTGGAATGGGAGATTCGCATCATGAATGTGCAGCCGACAAATCTGCAGAAACTGCGTGATGCTATCATGTCAATATGGAGCAAAATCTCTGAGGAATATTTCCAGTGCCTTGTTGAATCTATGCCATGAAGGATTAAGTCAGTTCTGAAGGCAAAATGTAGTACCTTATAAAGTGACCGGTGAGTGTACATCAAAAAATAAACACATGAATCTCAACAATGCTGACAATCAACTCAACATCAGGAATCAACATATAAATCTCAACAATAGTGACGGTCAATTACATTTACAGGTTTTTTATATGTTGCAAGGCATGCTGGGTACCAGCATAGTACAAAGCTCATATATGGTTCCAATAATGCATTCCAACATAATACAATGAATTGCAGATCTTGTGCAAATCTATGATCAGATGTTTACTTAGTTATCTCCACTGTACACTGCACGTTTAACAGTTCAAGTTTGAAAGAATTCTCAATTTAATTCTGATCTCAATCATGTGGATCAAACTTGTGGGATTGTTGTCCACTTCACTACTCCTCACCATATTGTTTACATCTAAATAAAGCCAGATGACCTCTGTATTTACTTTACTCTGTTTACTCTGTCCACCTCCGCATTGAGTCTTGCATGTTTTCTCAGGACAGCGATGACCCTCAGCTCTGCATGCTGCTGACCCTCTTAATTCTTTGGAATCAGGACAGAGTTTGTCTTTCTCAACTTTCCTCTTTACTGGAAAATGTAAGTTGTAGTTGTGGAGGTCAGAAAATCTCTGACGTAAGTGTCCCACACATAGAACAAACAACACATAAATAGTATACAAACTAAAAAGATAGCATCATTTACAACACATGTAGGTCAAATGACTGAATTTGACTCAGTAGCTATGTTTCCATCCAAAAATGCGAATGAACTTTATGCGCAAAGCTGGATTATTGTATAAAAGATGTGCAAATAAAGCAGCGTTTCCATCCAACGAGTTAAAGTGAACAAAATCGTCACTTCCTGATGAACTGAAGCCAAATATCAACAGTAAAAACTGAATTTGCTGCAGTAGAAGCTGCGTCAATCTTTTCTTCATTTAATAAATGACTTGCGCCTCAGAAGGCAATCCTGACACGCAGTGAACGCGCAGTGGCGTTTGAAGGTGTCAGACGCGGAGCACAGATGCTATTGATTCTGGAGGTCATTAATAAAATAGGGTGCTTTCACACCTGTGAATCAATTTATTTGTTCCAAAACAGGGATTAAAATTGTTGCATTGTTGCTCTTTGTTCTTGGTGCGGTTCGCTTTCACACGGCAAAGTTTCTAAACGGACCAAAACAAGCTAAAACAAGTCACGTGTGAGTAAACGCTCCTCACATTGGTCAGAGTTTCACGGTTTATTTTGCAGAGTCCCACTCAGCTGTCGGAGGTGGTTTGATGGTGTTTGACAGGGTGCGCGCGACATGTCTGAAGAGCGAGGAGCGATGCGGTGGGGAGGGGTGATGAGAAGAGTACGTGACGTATTTGAGGACCGGGAGGGAGACGCGCGATTTCTGGGAAATTATCGCTCGTTTGCGGGCATCTGGGAGTCTCTGTGCATTTGCGGGAGACTCCCGGAACTTCCGGGAGACTTGGGATGTCTGGAATGACCTCCCGCCCTACTCTCTCTTCATATAGCCGTATGCCTATAACATATTCATAAAACACTGTGATAAGGCCGGGCTCGGATCGTATCGCTTTCTCACTACAATCGATCCGCTCTAGAGTTCGTTTCAATCGAGCCGAGACCACCTCATTCAGGCGGTCTCGGAGCGATAACTTTAGCGCGGATCCGAGCGCGATTGCCCTGTTCACATATGCCAAACGAACCGCGCTTACTGGGAAAACACGCCAGGTTCCGGAACAAAAATCTAGGTGTGAAAGCACCCATAATAACACTAATACTTAAACGGTAAGGCATTTTAGAATGACCAAAACAACATTTCCAATGGTTTATAATGTGCTCAGCCTGCTGGTTTGTCCATTTACAAACATTTTTCAAAATTTATGCGCATCATACTGTTTTCCATAAACCGTTTTTTTTTTTTATGCGCATATCCAAAATGCGCATAAAAATAGGCGGATGGAAACGTAGCTATTGGCGGCTAGCAAGCAACATACTTTTTTTGTTTATTCTTGACAGCAAAATCTCCGGTCTTAAAAATACACTGCTCATCCACTGTATTTATATGGAAACATCCAGCAGGGTGTTCAAATTAACACCGAAGCAGTGTTGAATTTAATGAGATGATTCAATTATTTATTATGTGTTTATTGAGCATTATTGACAAACACCTGCTGTTAACAAACAACTAATTGTTAACAACTCTTTAAATTTATCACGATCATCTATCATGAACAACTTTAGACATTAATAACAATTAACAACTCATTAATTCATTTTCCTTCGGCTTAGTCCCTGACTATCCAGCCTGATCTCATGTGGAAACGTAAGTATTTTACGTTTTGTCAGTTTAGTGGCTAATTCGTACGAGTTGAGTCGTGGCACCCAACCCCGCCCCCAAACACAACCGTCATTGGGGGACGAGCAAATCGTACCAAATTGTACGAATCAGATCATACGAATTCATACGAATTAGCCACTAACTCAAAAAGTTACAAATTGCCGTGAGATTGCGTTGGATTATCAGGGGTCGCCACAGCGAAATGAACTGCCAACTATTCCAGCATATGTTTTATGCCCATACAGCTGCATTCACACACACACACTGCGGCCAATTTTGTTTACCCAATTCACCTATAGCACATGTCTTTGGACTGTGGGGGGAACTGGAGCACCCAGAGAAAAACCACGCCAGCACGGGAAGACCATGCAAACTCCACACATAAATGCCAACTGATCCAGCCGGGACTCGAACCAGCAATCTTCTTGCTGTGAGGTGACAGTGCTAACCACTGAGCCACCGTGCCGCCCAATTCACAATTTTAAACATGAACAGACATCAAGAATCATCATATATATCTGAACAATGGTGTCAATCAAATTTTCAGATTTGTTTTCATGTTGCAAGGCATGCTGGGTAGCAGCATAGAACCAAAACTCATCCATTACAGCATGAAAATACATTAATAAAGAAAATACAACCATAGTCATAGATCTCTTCAAAATAAATTCTGAAGGACACTAAAAACTGGAGTAATGATGTTAGTGTTAAATCTGTTAGTGCACACTAGTATTTAAATAGTGAAATACAATATAAGACTAAAGTTTTCTACACTAAATACAGAAGAAATCATGGGACATGAGTGACATAGGACATGTAATACTGGTATGACTCATGATTCACCTTCATATATCCGGCAGGCTATTTATCATCAGATCTTTTACTAACCACATTTGCAGCTAGAATGTTTTTTTGGTCAATTGTGTCCATTTGTGCTACTGAAATACTGAAACTAAAACCAGCAGATGCAATGAACTTGGAAAGACCCAAGGAATTACACGCAATGGTTTCTAAATCATGTGGTTCAAAATATGTGAACAAACCACATGTGCAAAACTCCAAATCTGTACGTTCACACCGAAAGCTGCGGAAGCGTCAAAGTAGCCGGAAGTCATTCATTTTCAATGGGAAATTTTCACTGCTTGAGAGGAGTCCAGAGAACACAGTCACTGTGAACTTTGGTTCCGATCACAGTTGTTCCCAAGGGTTTGATTATTGCGGTCGCCGGATTTCCAATTATTTACAATGTTTTCTTACAGGAACATACGTTAAAAAAAGTTACTGGCGAGTCACTGATGGGCGTTAATGTTATATATGTTTTTTTTTTTTTCGTTTAAAAAAGCGGGAATCTCATGCGACAAAACAGCATTGCTGCTTTAGAATATTTCATACATATGGACACATTGGATAATTAAGCAGAGCAAAGCCACAGCACATGAAACTTGATCTTCAACATTTATTAGATTTGCTCTGAATATTTATGAATGTCTCCAATAGACCTACCGTAAATCGTCCTGAAAAGTGAAACGGCCATAAATTCCATCATTATCTATCAATTTTAAAATTCTAAAGTATTATAAAGCATTATATAATTATGGAAACTGTGTTCATCTTAACTGAAAGCTACGCCGTGTTTGCTAGCCTCATGCATAACGCACCTGTCAGTCAGTCAGCATGTCACCTTAAAGGGTTAAAATGATGCACAGCACTACTACGATTACAGAAAAGTTTGCGCTTTTCCCTTACCTTACACTTACCGTTTTGGTGCGATTATAACCCGCTATTAAAAAAAACAACAACAATGACTGAATGTTTTGAATGAGTAGTAATGTAGCAGTGGCGGGGAGAATTTTGGTGTGGCGCCCCGCCATGGAAGAATGAATGTAGCGGAAACCATAAGATTTATGTGCAAGACTGGAAAATCGCATGAAGTTTTTGAGAATAAATAACCATTTCCATCCAATGACTCAAAGAAAACAAAATGATCACTTCCTGATGAACTGGCACCAATTATGAAAAAGAAAAATAGAGTTTGCTACAGCTGGTTGCCTTTTTTTCTTATATAATTACTTGCTCCTGAGAAGACAAGACGAAACGCAATGAACATGCTTCTTTTTTTCTTTTAAACGTGTGTGTGTGTTTGTAAAATATTATTGATGATTAATCAACTGGGTGGCATGGGGGTTCAATGGTTAGCACTACCGCCTCACAGCAAGAAGGGTGCTGGTTCAGCACTACCTACTGCACCACTGCGTATAATAAATAAATGTGACTAGTTTGCATCAGAACAAGCATGACCAGAAATGTGATCTAGTAATTAGCACATGATCCGCTAGACTGTGTTAATCCTGTGGGTTTGTATCACGACACTTGCAGCTCATTTATGTCTTATTCTTTCTATTGTACACCTAATCAATTGTGAAATAGCACAGATGATCTTAAATGAGTGCTTGTCTTGTAAGAATGGTATTTCGACCACAGCGGTTCGAACTGTAGTCTGCCGAGCGACTAAAAAGTAATCAGCATGATGGTAAAAAACTGTACATTTCTAGTCAAACCATTCTTCTGCAATCTTATACCAAAAACGGAAATAAGGGCAGTATTAATAGCTATAAATGTGGGAGAGTGTTGATATTATGTGATTGTATTGTATTGCAATATGGAGCAATTAAGTGTTGATGTTAAATCAAAAGTAATTCACAAATACTTGAAAATGAAATGATTTAATTACAATAATTCTCTATGGTTACAACTGAATTAGTTATAAAATAACTACATAAAATGATAAAACATGAAATGATAAAAACATATGATATAAATTGTACCCAGCTTACTGTAAAGTTACCAGAGAGAGAGGGAGAGACAGGGGGAGGGAGAGACAAAGAGGGAGAGAGCCAGAGAAGGTAACCTCCAGAGAAGGAGAGGAGCAGAGCTCAGGAAAGCACAGAGAAGAAAAAAGAGCCAGAGCCAAGTTTTACCAGCTATTTTGTACCTTTCTTGACCATGTGACCAAAGCCCAAATGCTGAGACATTCAAAGTGACCAATCAACATGTGACCACATCGTAAAACCCCCAAAGTCCACACACCAGGCCCTGATCTTATCAGTATCTGCCTTTGGAGTCAGCATGGACCTTTTTTGGTGAAAAAGACATGTTTTGCCATATAAACAAATGCATAGGATAATTTAGACCCTTACAGTCTCAATTTAACTTCCTCTTTCTATTTCCTTTTCTGTCACCTCTGAGACTCCAGCATCAGATTCTGCGACCCTGCTGTTTAGGGAAGTATGTGAGCAATCAAAATAAATGCTCTAAGCAAAAGTCCTCAATTTTCAGTTCGGTTTACTTGAAAGCCTTTTATGTGTGGAAAAAAAAGAGGAAGCAATTTGAAAAGAGAAGCACATTCTTTGAAATTTATTTTTTGTATTTCATGGAAAAAAGTTTTCTCATAAAACCAACTGACAAATGGATGAGACATTTTTTTACAAAAGAATAATGGGAAGTCTTCAAGGAACAGTTACTATTTACTCACACACAAGTGGTTCTAATGAATTAACAATTCTTACAAATATCTCTTTTATTTTGAACACAAAACAACATATTCTGAAGAATTTTGTACACCAGCAGCCATTGACACTCATAGTAGTAACAAAAAACTACTATGGAGTTCAATGGCTGTTGCTTTTCAACATTCTTCAAAATACCTTCTTTTGAGTTCAACAGAAGAAAGAAAGTTATGTAGGTTTGGAACATTTGGAGTGTTTTGGGGTGATCTGTCCCTTTAATTTTAGAGTGGAGTTGACCTTGTTGCCAAGGATGATCCCGGCATGTTTATTACCTACGCACACAGTGATTCCCTGCTGAAAAATCCAGCTTAAACCAGCCTAAGATGGTTGGCTGGTTTTAGCTGGTCAACCAGCCTGGTTTTAGAGTGGTTTTGGCCACTTCCAGGCTGGTTTCCAGCCATTTCCAGCCTGGTCTTAGCTGGGCAGGCTGGAAATTGACCAGCTAAATCCAGCTATGTCCAGCTTAAACCAGGCTGGTCAAACTGGTTTTAGCTAGTTTAGGCTGGTCATTTTCTAGCCTGACCAGCTAAGACCAGGAAATGGCCAAAACCCCTCTAAAACCAGGCTGGTCGACCAGCTAAAACCAGCCAACCAGCTTAGGCTGGTTTAAGCTGGAATTTTCAGCAGGGTTGGCTACATACCGGTCAACATTGGGATGTGAAAACAAGGGATACTCAACCCCCCTGAGTACTGAAACTATCAGTAATACGTTTTTATTATTATTTACAAAGGATATAATAATTAGTATACCTTAGAAAAATCTGCAAATAAATTAGCAAACAGTTTAAACTATTAGCTATTATAAAGAAATAGAATCAAGTTATCAAATCTCATCTTTTCTTCACTGTATAATTTAAACATTCTGATTAAAGAATCTCTCATTTAGATTTTTTTGGTTTGATTACATTAAATAACAGAGCTGTCACTTTAAAACTGCACAGATCTATAATGAAAGAATTTGACTGTTTTCCTAACTGTTTATTCTCATTTAAGACAAGATTTGTTGTGTTTAAAAGAAAACCCAACAAGATCGACATGTCTAGATGTTATTATTATTATTCATTCATTTATTTTCTTTTCGGCTTAGTCCCTTTATTAATCTTGGGTCGCTACAGCGGAATGAACCACCATTATTATTATTATGATGATGTGTATATGTCTGTTTAAACACGCGCCCAAAACCCAGTGTCCACTTGAGCTCAGCATCAAATCGCGTACGTACAGAATCCGCTTGGGAAACAGCGTCTATTATCACTATGGAGCGCATCAGCTGACAGTCATGCATCTTTATATGAACTGACTGTTTGAGGATTGCATAGGGGCAATGGCGCCTGTAATGAAAAGGAAATGAATCGCAACGTTTTTATGTTTATTTCATAGTGTTTCCATGCCTAAATAAAATGAAAGCGCAGAACCGAATAACATTTAAAAGCAAGGGCGCCCCCTGGTGGTTCGGCGGTATGGGTTGCATATAGGGAGGAGCGGAAAGATAAAAAATACGGGAGAAATACGGGAAAACACCTTTACGGGATGACAGTGGGATAGAACTGTAAAATACGGGATAATCCCGGGAAAAACGGGAGGGTTGACAGGTATGGTTGGCTAATAAGTGCAGAGATTCTGTGAGATATTTATTAATTGACATCATTTATAATAGACATAACATTATAACCATAACCATTAACCTCTTACATGTGTGCTTCTTGTAAACAGTGAGTAGAGTAGAATAAATATGGCTGATACTAAGACATGCTAATGTTGCTGTTTTTTGTTGCCAGTTTTAAGCCAATACCTTTTTAAAAGCTCAATATCATCAAATGTTTCTAAAATGTTTACATTTTGAGATCTTATTGCTGGTAACTGCCATTTTAAGACAGTTGTTTGGGTCTTGGTGATTTAGTATTAACACTTGGTCACAGATTAGCACTTTATGAAATTCTCTCAAAGCAACGATAAAGTCTTAAATTTACCACAGACATGTTTGTAATTTTTAAGTTTCACCTAAATTGTCATTTTTGCCTTGGACTGTTTTGTGAATACTGTATCTGAAATCGTTTGCTAAATATCCTTAAGTAGTGCACTATTTGAGGGAGCAGCCATTTGTAGTGGTGTCTGAAACCGCAGTGGACATTCTGAAGTGCACTCAGTCAATCCCACAAGGCACCACAATAATGAGCGTACAACCAATGTACACTCAACGGCTAGAAAACACCCATAATGCAGTGTGAGATTTAGTATCTCTGTATGTGAACGGCCCCTAAAAGCGTGTGGAAAGCGCACACTATTTTCAACGCACTTTCTCTCATGACGCCTGTCATTACTAGATGACCATCAACCGTTTCTCAGAGGATGACAAACTGACAAACCATTGCTGCAGCTCTGATACAAGTTTTATTTATAGGGAAAATGAAAAAGCACTGCAGTGTTTGGGTGTTTTGTGTTTGTCTGAGGTTCATCCATTCATTCATTTTCCTTCGGCTTAGTCCCTTTATTCATCAGGGGTCACCATAGTGGAATGAACCGCCAACTTATCCAGCATAGGTTTTACACAGCGGATGCCCTTCCAGCTGAAACCCAGTACTGGGAAACATCTATACACACTCATACACTACGCCCAATTTAGTTTATTCAATTCACCTATAGTACACATCTTTAGACTGTGAGTGAAACTGGAGCACCCGGAGAAAACCCATGCCTACACGGGGAGAACATGCAAACTCCACATAGAAATGCCAACTGGCCCAGCTGAGACTCGAACCAGTGACCTTCTTGCTGTGAGGTGACAGTGCTAACCACTGAGCTACTGTGTCATCTGTTGTTTGCTTGGGGCATTATGATTATGATAATAATAATAATAATTCCTTACATTTATATAGCACTTTTCTGGGCTCTCAAAGCGCTTTACACATTAGGGGGAATCTCCTCATCCACCACCAGTGTGCAGCATCCACCTGGATGATGCAACAGCAGCCATTTTGCACCAGACCGCACACCACACACCAGCTGATTGGTGGAGAGGAGACGGAGTGATGAAGCTAATTATGATATGGGGAGGGTTAGGAGGCCATGATGGACAGAGTTCAGTTAGCAGATTTGGCCAGGATGCCTACTCTTTTTCAAATGAGCACAGAGAGTCAGGACCTCGATTTAACGTCTCATCCGAAAAACGACGCTCACTGAGCAGTATGGAGTCTCCGTTACTATACTGGGGCATTAGGACCCACACAGATCGCTGGTTTGGCCCCCGTGCTGGCCTCACTAACACCACTTCCGGCAGCAACCTAGCTTTCCCATGTGGTCTCTCTTCCAGGTACTGACCGGGCGCAGCCCTGCTTAGCTTCAGTGGGCGACCATGTGAGAGTTGCAGAGAGCTAGCTGCCGGTAGCTATTATGAAATTCGCAAGTGCGTCAAATTATGGTGACGTAAATTAATCCATGCAATTACTATTACTATGACTTGTGCATAATTACATGTAACCCTAACCCACATTCTAAACCCAACCATATAGTAAGTACATGTAATGCATTAGTATTACTCATCAGTTAATTAAACAGTTAAAGTGTAACTACATGACCTTAAACTATAGTGTAACCACTTTTCCAGTCCTTTTATTAACAGTTAAGCTAACATCTGAGTGTAATCAGGTCACGCAAGTTTAAGGTTCCTGTGCGTGCCTCTTTCAAAAACTCTTGTCATTGTCTTGAAGGGGAGTTCTTGTATGTAAACATTTGGTTGTCCGAGCAGAGCAGCTTTGAAAGAGTGAGAGGAAAAGTGCAGAGTTCTGACAGAGGAGACGCCAGCAGGGAGAAACAATAAAAGAGGAAAAGAGGAAGTGGAGAAGACAAATAAGACAGACTAAATTTATGAATTACATCCTGAGAATCCACAGCAGGGCTTCCCTCAGCTAGACTCTATTTTAGGACTGCACTTTCCGGAACACCAGAGTGCAAATTCTGTTCATAACACAACAAGCCTATAATGTGGGGAAAAGTTCCATTTCTCTTATTTTGTATTATCCAGTCTAGACAAAATAAAAACTCCATCGCAACATAAAGTGTAAAATACAGTTTGAAGAAATAAATGAACACTGTATTTCCATTGTTAATTTGTTCATCATTACAGGAGCAACCATTATTAAATAATAAATAAAAATATCTGCTTATTAACAGTTTCCGTATTTTGTAAATCACAAGTGTTTTGCATTTTTTTTTTTACAGTTGTGAATTGCATTATGGGATGTTGATCTCTGCTCTGTTGACTTGATGTTGAAAATTAAACTCTACAGTTTAACAAAGTGGCTTTTATTGACATTTTAGTCATTTGAAATAATATAATGTATTAGAAATAATATATAGAGAAATAAGTCTGTAAAATGACAGAAAGTGTACTGGCAGTTTATTACAAGGTTTTTGTAGTATAATATACAACAACAACCCAGACAAAATATTAAACATTAAAATGTTCATAAAAGTCACCTTTTCTAGCTTTCCAAGGTTAAAAGTTGTTGGAAGTGAAGATCAAGGTCTCATTGTGTAATTCAAAAGGATATAAAATTAAAAAGTGAATTACAAAATACAGAAAACTGCCAATTTACAGATATTTTACAGTGTGTAAAAAAAAAAAAAAAAAAAAAAAAATATATATATATATATATATATATATATATATATATATATATATATATATATATATATGTGTGTGTGTGTGTGTGTGTGTGTGTGTGTGTGTGTGTGTGTGTGTGTGTGTGTGTGTGTGTGTGTGTGTATACAGTTGAAGTCAGAATTATTAGCCCCCCTTTGTATTTTTTTTCTTTTTTAAATTTTTCTCAAATGATGTTTAACAGAGCAAGGAAATTTTCACAGCATGTCTGATAATATTTTTTCTTCTGGAGAAAGTCTTATTTGTTTTGTTTTGGCTAGAATAAAAGCAGATTTAATTTTTTTTTAAATCATTTAAGGGTCAAAATTATTAGCCCCTTTAAGCTAATTGTTTTCAATAGTCTACAGAACAAACCATCGTTATACTATAACTTACCTAATTACCCTAACCTGCCTAGTTAACCTAATTAACCTAGTTAAGCCTTTAAATGTCACTTTAAGCTGTATAGAAGTGTCTTGAAAAATATCTAGTCAAATATTATGTACTGTCATCATGGCGAAGATAAATTAAATCAGTTATTAGAGATGAGTTATTAAAACTATTATGTTTAGAAATGTGTTGAGAAAATCTTCTCTCCCTTAAACAGAAATTGGGGAAAAAAATAAACAGGGGGGGCTAATAATTCTGACTTCAGCTGTGTGTGTGTGTGTATATATATATATATATATATATATATATATATATATATATATATATATATATATATATATATATATATATATGCTTTTATTCTAGATATATATATATATCATAAAATTCTAAACATTCTGGAAAGAAATTATAATACAATTGTTTATAATAGCTCTCCAAAAAGCTTAAATAAAGTGATCAAAAATACAGTAAAATGCTAATGTTTCAATTTAAAATGACTGTTTATATATATTTTAGAATACATTATTAATATAAATTATTTGCATATTTTATCATTGTTCCAGTTTTCATTGTCACATGAACAATCCTTCAGATCTCTATCATTTGATGATTTGCTACTCAAGACACTTTTCTTCCTATTAATTATGTTAAAACAGCTGCTTTTGCTATTACAACTTGCTGCAGCTTGGTGCGAAATGAATTCTGGGAAAGAAATAATAAATCTCCAAACACTCCAAATGAACTTTATTCTTGTTAAAGTCAGATATATGTAATATTTTAATGGCAAAGGAAAAACGGTTCAACACTCGCGTGACATTGAATCCGATTCAGATATTTTATAAGACGTGTTCATAAGCTCATACTCATCAACATACAATTAGTGTACAACTAGTGTATAAATTGCGTGTAACCGAGCAGTATGACGAAATATTAATGAATTATATGTTTGCGTCTTACAATATTATGCAAAAAGGAATCGGTTTCAGGCGGATTTGACTCTGTTAACTTAAAGGAGCCGATTCATAGATCCGAGCTGACTCGACTTGACTGCAAACAAGCACCGTCACCACAGGCAACGTCTGAATTTGAACAGTACCTGTCGTCGGGAGAAAAGACATAACAATAATAGTAACAATTGTTTTCAAACTGTGTTCTGCAATTGTGAGAAGGGTGAAAGCATGTTTGCTGGACGTGGACGCGGATTTCCAGATCCTGGAGGGGTGCAAGGATCTGCTGGACCGGGCCCGCAGGCTCGGGCGCCAGGGTGGGGTGGACAAGGGAATGATCTCACAGACCACATGTATCAGCTAATTCACGAGGTGCGTGCCTCCCTGCGAGTCGCCCAGGAAGTGGAAACACCCTGGTCTGGTATGGTGCAGGGTGATCTTTCTGTCGCACAACCCAACCGCCTAGAATTTGGGCCAGCAGACAATCGAGGAGTTTTTGACTCTTTGGGGGCAATGTAATATATATACACTACATATCAAAATTGTTTTCAAAGCGTTTTTGTCTAAGAGTAGTAGTGTCGTTCACGAGACTTATGGCATATGCATTTGGAGGTCACAGTCGAGGCCAACCTCAAGCTGATTGTGCCGGTGGACAAGGACGGGCAGGAGCTGATTCAGGGGGCGGTCCATGGACAGATGGTAATGCCATCACAGACCGTATGGCATATCTCATTAATGAGGTAAGAATCGGCATGGAACAGTCTCATGGTATCGATACACCTTGGCTAGGAGTAGGTAGGGATGACTTGTCAGATCCACGACAGAACCATCTAGGGTTTGGTCCCGCTGACAACAGGGGCATCTTCGAATCACTTGGTGGGACTCAGCGCATCCTGCAATCCATTCTTTGAGCCATCAATCTTAAACCGTTTATCCTCGATGTCATGATGAATCAGGGTCTTGACATCCATGAACTGACAACAGCCAGCTTCATCTGCTATATTCGCTTTTCCCAGACAAATCTCCGCAAGCAGCAACTGATACTTTTCATCTTGCAGCTGCCCGTTGATCAAGTGTATGCGGAAGAAGCAGCGCACAGAGAGTTGGACTTGCTCCTGAATAATGTAGATGTGCTGAATGATGCCTTCTGGTTTACAGATGGGATAGATCAGATCCAACGGGCCGGCACCAACGCTCCCCAGGGAGCTAATGAATGGGATGTTGAAAACAACCGTTGGGTCGCAGGCGCCACACTGGCCAGGCAAGTGCGACTTCTTTGCATATCATTGCTGGTTTGCTCCTGAATGGCAGGTGCAGGGACCAGGTGCAATCATTCTGACCATCGTCTCTTTTGCTGTGAGAGGCACTATCTCCACAACAAAGATTGCTCGAGTGATAGCCGATTTACAGCCCACTATACCATATATTGGAGACATGCTTGGCGTTAATGACTTACGCTTGACGTGGCTTAACTACGGGCATTTAGTTGATGACGAGTCAATGCCGAGAATCATGCGGAGATGGTTGGGTCTGATTCCTGCCCACGCCATAAGACTATGTGTGGTTCTAGCACAGGCTGCAGGGTCAGGCCTAACATCTCTCGACATCATCGCAAGAGCTATACATGAACACCCTCACTTCCCTTGGGCGCTCATCAGACGCATAGACCCTGAAGAGTGGGTTAACACTGGCCGTGCCATGTGACGAGTGGGCAACAACCCGTATAATGGTATCGTCGAGATTTGACTGACGTTCACTCTACGCAATTTAGGTACCTAGCGGCATTCAGCGGGAGACTGCTTATTACTATGGGTGATCGATCACTGGAACATTATCAGGGATTTGTCGAGGACAGACTGCGTGTGGAGATTTAGAGGCAGCTGTTAGAGGCGTATGCCACAGCACGCAGAAGGGAGGGCGTCGACCTCTATCAACCCATAACTCAGGACGAGATGAACTATCATGCAGCAATGCTGGAACTGGTGTCCGCTTACCCTGCCAATATTGGAGTGCTAGCACGTATGGATGGACATCCGGATCATGCCCCAGGCCCTGTGTATGAAGACAATGATGACGACGACGATGGAGATGACGACGAAGAGGAGGAGCAAGAATTCGAGGATGCTCCCGAGCATGAGCAAGGCGTTCCACACCCATACAATGAACCTCCACCTGATGGTGCTGCGGGGGGCGCTGGTGCTCCTGGGCCGGTATAATAGCATGTGTTGTGATCTAGCACCAGCCCATGAGCCAGAGAGAGAGAGAGAGAGAGAGTGCACTCTGAAACACTGCTTTTTATATGTATGATACATATGACGTCAGAAGATTTTTTTAATATGTTATTATACTATTTTTCGGTTTTCGGGAGAAAGGCTTCACCTTTTGAGAATTTTCTGAAATGTTTACACAGATGTCATTAAACTGTTGAATAAATGTGTAAAATGTATTTGTGTTTGTTTTTATATTGATTTTAGTGTCTTCTCAGATAATGAAGATTCTGTCGTCATTTACGCATTCTCAGGTTGTTTCAATCCTGTATCATTTTTTGTTGTTGTTGGACACAAAGGGAGATATTTGATATTTTTATTCCTATGTGTTTACCAAAAAAAATAAAAATATTTAACAGAATTGGAACAACCTGAGGGGGAGTAAATCATGACAGAATTTTCATTTTTGGGTGACCTAAATTTGCTTTGAAATTTTACAGCACTAAACTGTTAAAGTACAGTAATCAGGGATATAAATGTAACTTTACAGTTAAATCAAGTTTTGCAACTGCAACCTACTGCTAAATCCCAGTAATCGTATAACTTCACAGTAAAATAGTTAATTCTACAAGATAATACTGTGAAATCACAGTAATGGACTTTCTTATCTACTGTAAAGTTACACTATATGGCTGTAATTTCACAGTAATTTAATGTAACAAAATCACAGTAAATTACTGTGAACTACCTCACAATAGTTTACTGTGAATTTACATACAGTCATTTACTGTGAAAGTAGTGCAATTATTAGCCAGTAATTTACTTTGAATTTTAGGTCAATTTTTCTTACAGTGTAACATTGTATGGGATCCCCAAACATACTATTAGAAAAGTAAATATAGACAAGAAACTTGAGAATTTACACCCCCTTGTGGCCACTAGAAATTATCAGTTGCATGTTCTCTTTCCCACACAGCTTTTAAACATGCTGATGTCATGATTGTTATGCATTCACTCTAATACTGTTATGTCACATGTCTGTGTTGCATTTGGTGTTTTTCTTTTTTTCGCACATAGTTGCACAATATTTAAGAGTCATGAGCGGTCAATCATCAGCCAGATCATTTAAAACCAAAACTGAAATGTTCTTGATAAATGTCTGTCAAGAGTTGTTTTGGTTTTGTTCCCTTTTCCTGTTTATTTACAGTCTATAGTTGGCCTAAAGTCGTTAATTGTGTAATCTACATTTTAAATTTAGCTTACGTTATGATTAATAAAATTGCATTACTGTCCTTGGCTGCATTTCCCAAAAGCATTGAATGCTTGGGGAGTTCATAAAAAATGACTCATTTTACTACAACCTGTTTCCCAAAAGCAACATAACTTAAATAGCACTTGGATATCATGGTAGATCTGCAAGTGGGTTGGAGTAAAATTTAAAGCCCTACGTGCATCTTTGCATCTACGTTGGTCATTAGGAATGTCCTGATCTTTTTTTTTTTTTTTTTTGCCCCTATTCAATCAAAGTAATAAAATACAGAGTATCTGCCAATACTGAAAGTCCAGAGGACTGCTCCATAAACCAAGCTTAGGAAAAAACGCCAGGCTTGTTTTAGTAAGTCAGGTTTATTAATGACAGATTCTGTTTCATAAATCCTATTTATGATAGTTCAAACTCGGTTACTCTGGCAACTTATGCTGGAAAACTAGCCTGGTCTGGGGCAGGTTAACTCTCAGGCTAAGTCTTAAGTTAACATTCACCTGCCGTAATTTGATGCCCTTTTATTTCACTTGACCTCTTAATAATGATTAAAACTTAATAGTAAATAATGTTATATATACACCAAACATATTTTAGTATAGAACGATATATACGTTTAAATTTAAACAAGTTATTCCAAACGAAACAAATACAAACTACAACATTTCAACAAATTTTTAAATATTTTTTATGTTTCTGTTGATTTTTTTATTAAAAATTTTATTTAATATTTTGCCCCAACATGTTAATTTGGGTGTACTAATTTTTGGATTGTGATCCTCAGTTGTTTTTTTATTCCAATTAGTTTCCAAAATTTTGCTTTGGTATGAATAATCTAATGTATGCATGTACGTAAAACATATTAAATAAAGCATCCTGTAGAAAATATACATTTAAAAGAGAGATCTGTAAAGGGTGTACCTATATATATATATATATATATATATATATATATATATATATATATATATATATATATATATATATAGTATATGAATTACAACAACTTAATTAAAAAAATTATATTCAAAATGCATTGTCTGATATAAGGAAGTAGGCTACATTCCTCAAAGAATGACTTTAAAGCATCAAACCCTGACTGGAATAATCGAGAGATGGATCCGGGCTGAACAATAGCTTCAGTTTAATATAAAGATATTTTCCCACGGGGTGCAGGAATCACACGTGCCAAAGGTAAAGCAGCAATTTGCAGTGATTTCGGGAGCAAATTAAGACCCAATAATAATTATACCCCTTAGCCCTTCTCCTTACCCCTCGTTTTGCGCGTTCCCGCGAGGGGGTAGGGGTGTCCCAATTCTCTTTAGCTTGAATACACCCCTTTGAACGAAGATTTTTCAGGACCACACCCGAAACCAAGCGGTAAGAATATTTTCCAGAATACACCAGCTACAACAACAGTTTCGCTCCACCCGGAAGTAAGGAGATCCACAAATTAGTATTTTTTGTCATTATTATGAATTTTTACAACAAACACGTTTTAATACATTCATAACCGTGTTCGTGTTTTACCGCCATGCTTTAAAAAAAAACCACTAAAATAAAAACCGCAAAATTTCACGACCTATAATTCGACCAATAACTCCTGTACAGCAGTCCCACAACATTCTGACACTCGAGCACCCTGTCAGAAAAGTCTAGTGGCTGAGAATTAGCTTTTTACAGTGTCTGCTATAACGTTATTGTTGTTTTTGGTGTGTTTACAGAGATGAATATGGCCACGGTGTAAATGCGCAGTATAGTTATGATCTTATTGCCACATTAGATCGTTATGATGACAATCTATGCCTTCAGTGATTTCCTGAAGATAAATGCCAAAAAATAACACAACTGGAATAACTACAGCAGTCGTGATCGTCTGATCTCATATGAAGCAAGAGATTGTGATGACGTGTGCAGGTGCTGTAGTGCTGTCCCAATTCTTAGGGGTATATTTTGAAGCCCTTCCCCTTCACACTCGTTTTTAAGGGCCAAGGGGAAGGGGACCTTTCAATAGCATTATAATGTTGAGAGTCCTTTACTCGCATTCTGTAGACGACACGCTCCATGTTGTTGATTTGCTAATGCATAAATTCCAGATTTAATAAATAATCAATATCAAACATAAGAAAACATGCTGCTTCTGCGGAAATTAATAGAGACTTAAAATTTGTTAACTGATTACATTTGTACAAGTGTCATGATTTTTTAGGGCACATTTGAGCATCGTTAACAAACTGTAAATTGTCCTTTTTTAAGGTTTGCAAAAATGTTGTGAGACTAAACAATGTATTAGTTGTCATAACAAGTGATGTTTAATGTATTTCAGACCTAGATATTTTTCTTTGTGATCAAATTTCTTAAGCATGTAAATGTGGATATTAGCGTGACCTCTTTTATTTAATATTAATACTTATTTAAAAACCTTGGCTCTAAAGGTCAAACAACAAAAAATAAGGTCAAGAATCTTGGTGTGACTCTGGAGTCAGATCTGAGTTTCAATAGTCATGTCAAAGCAATTAGTAAATCACCATACTATCATCTCAAAAACATTGCAAGAATCAGATGCTTTGTTTCCAGTGAAGACTTAGAGAAACTTGTTCATGCTTTTATCAGCAGCAGGGTGGATTACTGTAACGGCCTCCTCACGGGCCTTCCCAAAAAGACAGTCAGACAGTTGCAGCTCATCCAGAACGCTGCGGCCAGGATTCTGACCAGAAGCAGAAAATCAGAGCACATCACACCTGTCCTCAGGTCTTTACACTGGCTCCCAGTTACATTCAGAATAGATTTTAAAGTATTATTACTTGTCTATAAATCACTAAATGGCCTAGGACCTCAATACATTACAGATATGCTCACTGAATACAAACCTAGAAGAACACTCAGATCTCTAGGATCATATAAACTAGAAATTCCAAGAGTTCAGTCAAAGCAGGGTGAATCGGCTTTCAGCTACTAACAGCGCCCCTCGCTGCTGGAATCAACTCCCAGAAATGATCAGATGTGCTCCAATATTAGGCACATTCAAATCCAGACTGAAAACACATCTGTTTAGCTGTGCCTTTACTGAATGAGCACTGTGCTACGTCCGACAGATCGCACTGTTATGTTTTTCTCTTCTTTTTCATTCTTTTACAACCTGTTTTAACATATTTTTATCTGTTTTTATTTTATTATTTTTCTTACACTTTTTTCTTTTTTATTCTTGTTTATGTAAAACACTTTGAATTGCCACTGTGTATGAAATGTGCTATATAAATAAACTTGCCTTGCCTTGCCTAATACCAATATAATATTGATATTAATTAGGGTATTTCCAAGTCTGAGATTTAATGCTGTGTTCACACCAGACGCAGCACTATTCGGGTGTAAATAGACGCGTGAACATTTTGAGTTTATTCACTTCATTCACACATGAAATTCTTTTCACAATAAACATGCATTCACATCATTGGTGGGGTTTTTGTCCACCTGCTGACTTTAGCTTCGTTGCTAAATGGCTAACATGGTTTTTATTACCATAACAATCTAATTTAGAGCAACATTTTACAAATGAGCCCCCTGGCAATTTGACACTTCTGATGCCTTATTTGTAGGTTGCAAACCTGTCAACATTGGGATGTAAAAATAAGGGATACTTACACCCCCCACCCCCCAAAAAAATGTTAATCTGGAGCTGTTTCATTGTAAATAAACTTCTGAAACGATCAGTAATACATTTTTATTATTATTTACAAAGGATATGATAATTAGTATACATTAGAAAAAGCTGCAAATAAATTAGCAAACGGTTCAGCTCATTAAAACTATTAGCTATTATAAAGAAAGAAGTTATCAAATCTCATCTATTCTTCACTGTATAATTTAAACTCTGATTAAAGAGCAGCGAATGGATCTCTCATTTAGATTTTTTTGGTTTGATTACATTAAATAACAGAGCTGTCACTTTAAAACTGCAAAGATCTATAATGAAAGCATTTGACTGTTTTCCTAACTGTTTATGCTCATTTAAGACAAAATTTGTTGTGTTTAAAAGAAAACCCAACAAGATCGACATGCCTAGATGTTGTTGTTTTTATTATTATTATTATTCATTCATTCATTTATTTTCTTTTCGGCTTAGTCCCTTTATTAATCTGGGGTCGCCATAGCGGAATGAACCGCTATTACTATTATTATTATCATTATGATGATGATGTGTATATGTCTGTTCAAACACGCACCCAAAACCCAGTGTCCACTTGAGCTCAGCTTCAAATCACGTACGTACAGAATCCGCTTGGGAAACAGCGTCTATTATCACTATGGAGCTCATCAGCTGACAGTCATGCATCTTTATATGAACTGACTGTTTTGAGTATTGCATAGGGGCAATTGCGCCTGTAATGAAAAGGAAATGAATCGCGCCGTTTTTATGTTTATTTCACAGTGTTTCCATCAGGTTTCCATGCCTAAATAAAATGAAACCACAGAACTGGTTCACATTTAAGAGCAAGGGCGGCCCCTGGTGGTTCGGCGGAATGGGTTGCATATAGGGAGGATCGGCTCTTCTCGGAAAGATAAAAAATACGGGAGAAATACGGGAAAATACCTTTACGGGATGACAGCGGGATAGAACTGTAAAATACGGGAGAATCCCGGGAAAAACGGGAGGATTGACAGGTATGAGGTTGCTATAAATGTAATGTAAATGCATGTTCTATATAATATAAATATCATATCCTAGTGTGTTCCTGTTTGTTATCGTGGTTGTCTTGTGTGCTCACCTGTTCCTTGTTTGTTTGCCTATGTGTTTATACCATATGTAATCTAATGTGTATTTATAAAGTGTATTTATCGTGTATGGCCATACACCCAAAGCGCTTCACAATCACGAGGAGGGGTCTCCCCACTTCACCACCAGTGTGCAGCATCCACTTGAATGATGCGACAGCAGCCACAGCCCAACGGCGCCAGCGCGCTGAACACACACCAGCTATTGGTGGAGTGGAGAGACAGTGATAGAGCCAATTCAGTGGATAAGGGATGATTAGGAGTCCATGATTGGGCCGATGGAGAAAATTTGCCCAGGACAACGAGGTTACACCCCTATTCATTACGAAAATTGCCGTGGGTTTTTAATGGCCAATGTCAGGACCTTGGTTTAACATCTCATCTGAAAGACGTCACTCACTGACAGTATAGTGTCCCCTTGACTTTACTGGGGCATTAGGACTCACACAGGTTAAGTGCCACCTTCTGGACTCACTAACACCACTTCCAACAGCAACCTAATTTTACCATGTGGTCACCTATCCAGGTACTGACCAGGCTCAGTCCTCCTCAGCTGAAGTGAGTAACCAGTCTTGGGCTACAGGGTGATATGGCTGTGGCAATACCATGTTGAGTTGAGTTGACTGTTGTTTGTTATTATTGAGTTTTGTGTCTGATCTCCTAAGATTCTCTTATGTATTTCTCTTTTTGAGCTAAAATCTTTTATGAAGTGCAACAGTGTGTTGCTTGTATATATTAAAAATAAATGCAATTCAGTAAATAAAACATGCGTTTACAAAATGTCTTCAAATAAGCTTTTAATCTCATTGAATAGTCAGCATATTGCATTAACATTCAGCATATTAGTATCAACTAAACAATATTTTGACACACACACACATAATATTTTTATATATATATAAATTAAAATGACACATTTCTGAACATAAATATTAAAGTGCATTAGGATAAATATCACATTGAAATATATTTTAAACAGCTTATTTCTATTTGTGCATTTGGCACACTGTTGTTCACAGTGCTTAATCTGTTGTTCAAGTGTTCCCTGGGATTCAACCATACAATTTTGCCATCATTATCAGCCAGCTGAGCCACAGGAACTCCAGATGTAGACGATGACAGTGTAATTAAAAGAATTCGAGGACATGAAGTGACTCTCCTAACACACTTCTCGTTTATGTTTCCTCTCTGGTTAAAATAAGGTAATCAGTCATAGTTGACTGTTTAACCCAAACAACATCATTCTCACATGCAGATGACAATAACAGAACTTCATATCAAGCCAGAACAACCTAAAGAGAAAGAAAACCAAATGTTCAAAATTTTAAAAATGTGATTTTTCTTTTTTTTTTATGAACCATCCCATCCCTAGTTGTAATACATCTTTATCATGTAACTTTACCTTTTTACCACATCTAATGGCCCGTTTCCACTGAGTGGTATGGTACGGTTCGGTGCGCTTTTATGGCCGTTTCCACTGTCAAAAGGCGTACCGAACTGTACCACTTTTTCGGCACCCTTTCGAAAGGGCACCAAAGACGAAGGGTACCAAAAGGCGGAGCTAGACACGCAGCTGAACGCTATTGGTTTACAGAGATACGTCATTCATTCACGCAACAAGCCAGAATGAAAACAAAGAAGCCGCCATGTTTTTAATACACAGCCGAGAGAGATTACGACGTAATTACTAATTATATATATCAAACGAGGCAACCCAGTGGCGCAGTAGGTAGTGCTGTTGCCTCACAGCAAGAACGTCGCTGGGTCGCAGGTTAGAACCTCGGCTGGGCTGGGTCAGTTGGCGTTTCTGTGTGGAGTTTGCATGTTCTCCCTGGGTTCGCGTGGGTTTCCTCCGGGTGCTCCGGTTTCCCCCACAGTCCAAAGACATGAGGTACAGGTGAATTGGGTAAGCTAAATTGTCCATAGTGTATGAGTGTGAATGTGTGTGTGGAAGTTCCCAGAGATGGGTTGCGGCTGGAAGGGCATCCGCTGCGTAAAATCGTGCTGGATAAGTTGGCGGTTCATTCCGCTGTGGCGACCCCGCAAGGGACAAAGCCGACAAGAAAATGAATGAATGAATATATCAAACGAACCTTGTCGTCGTCTTGATGAACAGCCACAAAGCCAAATAGAAGAGCAGATTTTACCCTGTGCCCCGTAGTTTTTTACGAGCCAGTCTGAAGCGCGAGCGGTTTTGCTTTCTTGCTTGCGCTCGCCGCGCGTCTAAATTTGAAATAACAAACTTCTTGAGCTGATGATAATAGCGTGCGCTTGATTATTGACGTGCTTTTGAAACCCAATCCTGTCAGAAACTGACAAACGCGAGAGTGACGCGCGAAAAAACAAAAGGAGAAGCCGGAAAAAAGGAGCACATTATTGTTTCAGCAAACGTGAACAAACTGCCATGTTTAACTATTATCATCACCTTTTGGTGAACTCGGAATAACGGAATTACTTTCTAACAAGAGGCTACACATGCTGCTGAAGATTAAAGACACATTTAATCATGAGAGGTTTGCACTGACTGGGCTTTTTCGTGTTGTTTTGAACCTAAATAAGGACTAAATGTCTGCTGTGTGTAGTTTTTCTGTAATTGGTAACCTATCGGAGACTAAGGGTCTGTATGTGTTGCATTTATTTATTTATTTAATATAATTACAGACGTTACAGTAGGCTATTTCGCACTATCATTGATCTGCAGTTATAATCAACTCATGTTCATAGAAAAGTTAGTAATAAACTTTTATACAGAAGTATTTATGTGTTTAAAGCATCTGTTTTGTGAGAAAAGCTTCTCATATTATATGTGAGCGACCCGGCTAGCTTCATTGTAGACATTTTCTTGAGCGAAAATGAGTTGACTGAAACTTTCTGTCGTACACCACGCCCACCAAAAGAGTACCTTTGGTACCCTTTTAGCATTGGAAACGCAAGCCTGATAAAGGTGACCCTTACCGAACCGTATCGTAGCGTACTGTACCAGTCAGTGGAAACGAGCCATATCCTGATACTTTTTAAATAAATATTGAATTTTCATAAAAAAAATTGTTTCAAACTTCTATACCTTGTTCTTGCAGAAGTGCTGTCCACACATGAACTCCAGAAAGGCGATGAAGAGATGCAGGACACAGGAGATGAGCTGAAGGCCACTGGCGGCCATGAGAACAGAGAAAAGCAGCAGATTCCAGATCACGACTCCTCGCGGCTCCACACAGGCAGATGCCCATCGCTCCGGCTCATACAGATACAGTTTCTGCCTGCATTAACAGTCACAGATGAACACTTCCATCATTTACTGACACATTATAGCCTATCATTATTTGAGTGCACTGAACTGAAAGCAAAAATGAACAACAAACTACTTCTTAAAATACAGCAATATGGATAAATGTGAACTACAAGCCAGTTTTGACTTCATGTGGCCTGAAACAGAGGTAATACAACGCTATCTCGTGGCAACTCTTTTGATTAAGTGGCTAATTTGTATTAATTTGTACAATCTTATTTGTACAGTTTGCTCATCACCCAATGACGATTTGGTTTAGGGGTGGGGTTTGGTGCCACGCCTCCTTTTAAAAATCGTACAACTAAACTCATGAATTCATACGAATTATCCACTAAACTGGCAAAACAGTTACGTAAACAGTTAAAATAGTTACGTTTCCTTGTGAGATCAGGCTGGGTAATATTATGTCAATTTTGGGGGTCCCCTGGCACATTTCCGTTGTTCGGTATGCACTATTTGCAGTGTGTTTCTTTATTTGCATGTATTGTGAGTTTTTGTGTGCACGTGTCATCAAACTGATAAAAAAAAATTCTCAGTTTTGTGTTTTTCTATTTGCATGTGTTTTCTTACCTAGCAGCGTGTTTGAGCTTTTATCATCATGTTCAACATAAATATGAATGTACTGTTTTATAGAACGAAAGAAAGGCTCTAATGATCGTTAAAGGGTCACGAAACACCAAAACACATGTGTTGAGCTGTTGACAGTCATATATGTGTCCCACGCTGCTATAAACACTATTAGGACACATATATTGCACTAAAAAGTGAAAATTGGTCGTTTTTGCGTTATTTTAAGCAAATTCATTCTTCCGGTTTGAAACGAATTTTTGAAGCTGCGTCACGGCCATGAGATGCTTGCCTGTAAATCCAGCGTGGAGAGTGGCTGTCTGTACCTGCGAGAACATCGTGACGTCTCTGAGGGTGCGGCATTAATTCCTGAGAAAGAATTTGTTACAACCAATCAGCGCGCTCTGTTGTGTATGCGGCGCAACTTCATTATTATGCATGATAGCTTCGGAGGCTACAGAGAGGCTTCGGAGAGGTTTTACCTGTTACAGTGTTCAGATGACAGAGAGACGCCACGTTGTGTTGCCAAAGCAAGTGAAAGAACAAGAATTTGGAGACATGGATCGTCAGTGTTGCGTTTATTAGTGTGCTCCAACGAAGATTTTGTTTGCATTTTCCTGAGAGCGCTGCTGGACGCACATGTGGATTACAGTGCACGCGACAGAAATGCGCTTGTAAGGAACATTTTTTTACCCGAGAGCTTTTCGCATCTGGAAATGATGAAATCCGGATTTGCCGCTCGTCTCCTTTTAAAAAAAGACACAGTTCCAGTTTGATTGTACTGTTTCTAAAGATTGGGTAAGTGTGCGATTAGTGCCCTTTGTTTGTTCATTCAGATGGCAAAGTTAGTTCATATTGTCAGCAGTGCTCTTTCAGTTTTTAAAGACATTCCTCAGTCAAAATGATTTAGTTACTAAGTTTACAGTGTGTTAATATCACTGCAATATTATAGTACAATATTATAGACTGAAAGATATGTTGTAAATGCTGCTCTCCGAATGTAAACATGTAAACACAGCAATCAAATATTGACCGTCGTGTAGAATTTTCGCCGCATTTTGTGACAGGATAGTCTATATACACATGGCTTTCCGACCTACCTAATGAGTGCATCTAAGCTACAGAGAGATGCGGAGGATTTTTTTCTCCTATTCGCCGTGCGGTATCAAACATTCCATTAAAACTCCACTGTCCAGCAGTCCCTTGCTTTCAATATCTCGTTTGTCACGGGCGGCATGCAGGAAATGTTCCTGAATAAAAAGTGAAAGTGCCAAACTGCAGTTAAAGTCGACAAATTAATAATTTGGCAAGTAATTCGATTACTAATGTCCATGTAAACAGTCAGTCATTCTCCCCTGCGTCTGCGTGCTCAAAAGGAAACTCCAATATTTGCAAATCCTTTCCCTCCCCCGACACTCCCACCTAAACAAAACTGCCCACTTTCATGACTTTTTCCAAACTAGAGGTGTAAAAACACCCTGCTGAGACAGGGGGGTTTCGTGACCCTTTAACGTCACATCTTTTTAACTTTCACACCAATCATTGACTAGCTTCACGTAAAAATTAATCTACAGGCTCTCTTATATCAAAAATTATAAAACTGATAATTGCATAAAATGTTTTTGACATAGCTTACGTTTATTACACAGTTATTGCATGGCTACTTGCCACAAGACATAAACATTAGACACAGAACATTGTTCTGAGCTGTAATAGTTTATTAATTCTTTATTAAATGCAAAGCTGACAGAAATGAAAACGGCTGAATGGAGCATACACTAACTTGCGCATTATTCAATCACAAGACGGTGCCAAACGGTCAAAAAAAAGTTTAAAACGTGGCGTAACAGACAAGCAGATACATGAATGCAAATTTAAGTATTCGGATGTAAACGTATTCACTAGCTATGTTTCCATCCACTTATTTTATGCGCATAACTGAGTAGGATAAACTTTTTACTCGATAAGAAAAGATGCGCGTAAACTGCAATGGAAACACTTTTACCGAACAAATTCCAGTGTGCGCATTGAAAAAAAGTCAGATGATTTTGTGATGATAAAAATGTGTGAATGGACAAACCAGCAGGCTGAGCACATTGTAAATCATCTAAAATGTTGTTTTGGTCATTCTAAAACGCCTTAACCATTTCAGTACTAGTGTTAATATACTATTAATTACTTCCAGAATAGTCAAGAGCATCTGTGCTCCGCGTCTCACGCCTCCAAATGCCATTACGTGTTCATTGCATGTCAGCATTGCCTTCTGAGGCGCAAGTCATTTATTAAACACAGAAAAGATTCACGCAGCTTCTCCTACCTCAGCAAATTCCGTTTTATTCCGTTTAATCAGGAAGTGACGATTTTGTTCTCTTTAACTTATCGGATGAAAACGCTGCTTTATTCGCACGTCTTTTATGCAATATTCAAGTTTTGCGCATAAATTTAATTTGCATCTTTGAATAGAAACATTGCTACTGACAGTTTAGGTGATTTGAAATTCCTGGACGAGTCTGTGTTATTTAGTGGTTGTTATCTCAGAATAACATACTTTGTAAGGTTGAGACTGACCAATCAGAATTGATTATTCTAGACAGCCATGTAATAAAGTGTCTTAATGTCCAAAGAGAATTTCCAGAAGCAGGATGTAAGTAAATCTGGCCCCTAATGTCTATTTTGCATAAATAAGAGTCTGTTGTCTTACCCAGTTGTGATTTGTTTTAATGGCCTTTCCCATTTTAGGCTATCAGTTCCATTGTGTAAACATAAGGGTCCCAGTGCCAAACCAGTCCCGCTGACCCAAAAACACAAGCCAGCAGCCAGAATAGCCAAACATGTGTAGCCCAGCTTACGCAAAACCTGGACAGATAAGAAAAATAATAATGAAGACAATAATTTACCGAAAAAAAAAATTGTTTAATTATTTTCAAAAATCATGATAATTGTTCAGATGTTAATGCTGATGGTTAAATAGAAAAGCAAAATACAAATCATATTGGGATTATCTTACCTCGGCAGCAAAATAACAGCATCCTTTCTTTTCGTAGTGTGTTGTAAAGCCTCGAGCAACAACAAGGACCTAAAAAAATACATATAAATACAAAATATAAATGTGTCATTCTAATTTTATTTATTTTTTATTTTTTACAGTGTTATCGATTTTTAAATAGTCTTATTTGTATATTTTCGGTTTTCAATTAAAATTTATTTTCAGTAGTTTAATTTTTTCCAGAGTTGTATTTGTCTACAAAGTGTTTTTTATGATTTTATTTTAGTTGTGTGTGTGTGTATATATATATATATATATATATATATTTCTTATTTTTTTGCCATGATGACAGTACATAATATTTTGCTAGATTTTTTTCAAGATACTGGTATTCAGCTTCAAGTGACATTTAAAGGCTTAACTAGGTTAATTAGGTTAACTAGGCAGGTTAGGGTAATTAGGCAAGTTATCATATAACGATGGTTTGTTCTGTAGACTATCAAAAATATAGCTTAAAGGGGCTAATAATGTTGACCTTAAAATGTTTTTAAAAAATTAAAAACTGCTTTTATTCTAGCCGAAATAAAACAAATAAGACTTTCTCCAGAAGAAAAAATATTATCATACATAATTACTTATGTCCTATTTGAAAAAATTCAAAGGGGCGCTAATAATTCTGACTTCAACTGTATGAAGAATTCAGATGCAAAAACAAAAGTGCCATCTGAATTTTACTCCTAAAACTAGCATTTTTCCTCAAGCTCCCATGTATAAGTTGAGTAATTTCCCTTTTATTTCAATTAATATGTTATTTTCATTGCCTTTAATGTGAAATAAGTGAACAAAAATAAAGTTGTCTCAGAAAATGCTCATTTTAGAAGAAAATTTATATATATATATATATATACACACACACACACACACACACACACACACACACACACACACACACACACACACACACACACATTTGAAGGGGGGCTAATAATTCTGACTTCGACTATATATATATATATATTGATTTGCAATAGCACAACAGTGTGTCATCTCATCATATACAATTATACAAACATCCATTGTACACTCATCCATCAGTTAGCAATTCAAGTATTAAGTGAAGTGTGAAATTAGCAAAATCATAACATTAAAATCAGTCATACAATATAGACAAATCCCACAGAGGATTCCAGAAATCATCAGAAAAGGTACGAAAATTTCTATAATAATTGACAAAGAATGAGCATGGGGAGTGGACCAATTCCATTTTAGTTTTTATATTTTTTATTATACTTAATTGTTATATATATTTATATATATATATATATATATATATATATATATATATATATATATATATATATATATATATATATATATATATATATATATATATATAATTTATATAATATTAATATATAACATTTATAAAATATAATTTCTTTCTAGTTTTAGTCATTCTAAAATTAAACCAATTTTATATATATGTGTATATATATATATATATATATATATATATATATATATATATATATATATATATATATATATATATATATATATATATATATATATATATATATACACACACACACACACAATCCGTCAAAATTTTGGGTCAGTTTTTTTTTTTTTTTTTAAGAAAATTATTCTGTTCACCAGGGCGCCATTTATTAAATGTAAAAAAACAATTGTTAAATTGTTAAATATTTATAAAAAAAAATTAAATAACTGCTTTCTTATTGTATGTATTTTCAAATAAAAATGATGACTCCAGTCATTATTGCTTTTATTACTATTACCATTAATAATAATAATAATAATAATAACAGTAATAATTAATATTAGAGTAATTTCTGAAGGATCACGTGATTATGAAGACTGAAGTAATGAAGCTGAAAATTCATCTTTAAAATCACTGAAATAATTTATTAAATTAAATGAACTACTTTTGAAGTTATTTCATAGTGCAATAACATTCACAATTGTACTATTTGTACTATATTTTAATGAAATAAATGCAGCCTTGGTGAGCAGGAGAAGCTTAATTTTAAAATATTTAAAAATCATACTGACCGCAAACTTTTGACCAGTAGTGTACACACATGACCCTGGATCCCAAAATCAGTCTTATTATGTTGCACGGTAATGTTTTAGCCAATACACATGCAGCTAACTCTAAACTAAGCAGAAAAACTCACCAGAAGTCCGGATGCCCAGATGCCAGAGCACCACAAGGCCTCTGCGGTCACATGACCCTCTGCCAGATACCGATACTTCATGTCAGGAAACAACAGCAGCACGTTTGCGATTATGCAGATGATCGCTGTGGGGATCAGGGTCAATCCCACACACCTGGAGCTGATAAACATCTCTGCAGCGCAGATCCTGCATGACACGTTACATTGAGTTTCATTGCATTGTCCCATCAAAGCATCATTTATGAACAATGTGAATTTCGGCATTACATAAAATACAGTAGATAAACAAGTTGCATTGGTTACAATTCATGCTATTAACTGCTGGTTTATTACCTGCCTGCACTGTGAAAACGTTCCATATTTTAGTGTTTTCCATTTATTTACGGTTGTGAATTGAATTATGGGATGTTCATCTCTGCTCTGTCAATTTTTGATGATGAAAATTCAACTCTACAGTTTAACAAAGTGACTTTCATTTAGGGATGCAATGACTAGATTTTGGTTGTACGATTATAGTCTGTTGAATAATCACAATTATTATGCATTCATTAATTTTAAAACAATACAAGTTTAGAAAATCACATGAAAAGTTAAGTATTTAATGATGTAAATGTAAGTATTTCCCTTTTAAAAAGAACAAATGTAGTCAAAGGCTGCTGAAACTCTGTCTGAAAGGCACTTCTTATCAACTACATTACAAAAATGTTTGGTATTTTTATTTTTTGAAGCTGATCGGTCCAGTTCTTGTCACATGACTTACCGTGCGCTCGTGCCTTTCTTGTTCAACTAGGTGCATCTGGAAATCACAAGCGCGTCGCTCTGAATATGTGCGCGCAAGTTGAGCACCTCCATTAAAAAATAACGTACTTGCGCGTGTAAAAGACGCAAAATATGAACGGCCCTTAGTTAATAGCCTCATCCATAGTTAATCCACTGTGCGTGGGTATTAGTTTAGTTAACTTAACTAACTAAACCTTACTGTAAATTGTGACCGTTGCATTTGTTAAAAAAATTACGACATACAAAAGCTTACCTGTTCAAGAAAAGTTGAATATAGTTGATTATATGTGGTCAGAGAAAGCAAGTGTTGCCTGTGATGCTCGGAAGATCCTTCAGCAGTGATTGAACATTCCAACATGAGGAACTGTGTCTGCTTAAATACTGCTGTGTTCTTCCTCCCCACGTTTCTGTGACACACACAAGCAGCTGACAAGGCTAAAATCAAAACAGTCATGGTGTACAAATAAAACTGCAGTTTGGATTTATACATTAAACTGGTACACACTGATTGATTGTAAATTTATTTATTTTTTAATCCCTGCTGTAAAATCACCAGCTAAACGCAGCTAAAACCAACTTGACCAGCCTGGACATAGCTGGTTTTGGATGGGCTCCCAGCCTGGCTAGGCTGGTCAAGCTGGTTTTAGCTGGTGACCAGCTAAGACCAGGCTGGAAATGGCCGGAAACCAGCCTGGAAGTGGCCAAAACCACTCTAAAACCAGGCTGGTCGACCAGCTAAAACCAGCCAACCATCCTAGGCTGGTTTAAGCTGGATTTTTCAGCAGGGATGTCACAACGTTTCGACCTACATGGTCTTCATCCATGTAGGTCGAAACGTTGTGACATTAAAAACATTTTGAGAGCTAAAGTGGCAGTGTGCAGATTTTCTTTTGACCTTTTGCCACTGTGTTTGTTTTTGATTGAGCACATGCCTTTGAGAATCCTAGATGTGCGCACATTTCTATTTCTGGCTCTCTATCCACACCACCACCAGTGTGAAGCATCCACTTGGATGATGTGACAGCAGCCACAGGACAACGGCGCCAGCCATTTTAAAACGCACGACAGCGAGGCTGCGGTGGGAAGAAACCCGGAAGTATAGGATCAGCACTGTAAACATTGCAACAACATGCTGTGTACTACAAACCTCCAGCTGTTGCTGCGACTTCAAAATGCAGAAATGGTGTAAACATCATTTTAATATCACTCAGTTCAGTTTAATTGAAACAATTTAAAGCATATTAGGCATCAAACAACATCACAATCTCTTTAAGAGTGATACACTTAAGTGTCCTCCTAGGCTTCAGTTCATGGCACTAGGTAAACACCGTGCGGACGCTTCCCTGCTTCAGCCTATGTAACCCGGTGAGTGATAAAACAGTGCAGTCCTCTGTAGCATATCCTCGTGTTGTCTGTAACAGTGTTGTCCAGGTATTGAAGTTTTAAAAACGTCCATTTCCCGCTAACATTTAAGTGCCGCTGAGTGCGCTCATAAACAGCTGATTTGCTATAGTATTCATCAGTGCTCAACAGAAATGACTGTGAAGTTTATCAGTTCACCGCTCTTCACAGATTGAAAACACACATAGACGGACATTGGATCGTTTTAAAGCCATGAAGATCAGTCGGTTCATCAGCGGATCGCTCGTCTGTGTTTGCAGCGGTGAGTTTGGTGAACTGATGACCTTCACAGCCAATCATAGTAATTTCTGTTGAGCACGTGAACACAATGGCAAATCAGCGCTGTTTAAGAACGCCATCAACAGCGCTTAAATGTTAACGAGAAATTGGCATTTTTTTATTTCATTACCGAAATTTTGTATCGTGGCAAGTCTAATACAGTGAAAGAATCAGTTCATAAACTTGAGTTTGATAAATGGCATCTAAAATGTGTGTTTGGGAAAGAAAACGTCAGCTAAGTAGTGCCATTTCCCTTAACTTAGCTGAAAATGAGGTCAAATATCCCTTTTTATTTTCACTATTCATTCAGAACAGACCTTCGGGTCATTTGGAGGTGGTGAAATTATAAACTTGTGTCACTTTCTCTTTGCTGATAAGATATACAGCCAGGTACACAACATTCCTGTGTGACTCAGTCGATACTTCCGGGTTTCTTCCCACCGCAGCCTCGATTTCACTGTTAATAATAATGGCGGCCGCGTGAAATCAGTCTATTGATGGAATGGAGAGACAAAGATAGAGCCAATTCAGTGGATGAGGATGATTGGGAAGCCATGATTGGTAGGGAAAATGGAGGGAATTTGGCCAGGACACTGAGGTCACACACACCTACTCTTTACGAGAAGTGTCATGGGACAAAGACAGCGCTCACTGACAGTATTCACTTTACTGGGGCATTAGGACTCACACAGACCACAGGTTGAACAACCTAGTTTTTCCCATGTGGTCTCCCATTCAGATACTGACCAGGCCCAGCCCTGCTTAGCTTCAGTGAGTAACTGGTCTTGGGCTGCAGGGTGATATGTCTGTGGCAATACGGTTATTATGTTAGTTAGGCAAGTTACTTTACAACAGTGGTTTGTTCTGTAGCTAATAGAAAAAAAGGGGAAAAAAGTCTTCCAAGAGAAAAAAAAAATGTTATAGGAAATACTCTAAAGGTTTGCTTGCTCTATTAAACAGCACTTGAGGAATATTAAACAAACAAAAAAAAAAAAAAAATCCAAGGAAGTGACTAACAATTAATAATATTTCTTATAATAATAACTAATTGTTAATAAATTTAAAGTTAATAATAAATAATATATTAGTTGCTAATAAGGTAACACTTTATTTTGATGGTCCATTTAGAGTATTAGTAGACTGTCTGCTTAAGATCTGTTGATACTGCTGCTAAACAGACATTTAACTGACTATAAGAAACTTTGCAAGTACATGTCAACTTACACTAACCCTAACCCCAACAGTTTACATATAATCTAATGAGAATTACGCCCCATTCACACCGGGCGTCAGCTTCAACGCTTCCCATTCACTTTGAATGGGTGACGTCAGGCGTTGCCGAAATGCATTGTGGATCCTTCGGCGCCGCTTCAGAGGCGTTGCTCACTGCAGAAGTTGGGACATGCTCAACTTTTCAAGCGCCGACGGAAGCGTCAGCCAATCAGATCGCTGTATGCAAATACACCAGCTCCAACAGTGGCCTATTGCGGACTAATATCATTGGCTGACGCTGCTATGACGATCGCGTCAGCCCAACTTCAGACACGCCCTCTGTCAAGCGCTGAAGCTGAAGACCCGTGTGAATGGGGCGTTAGTTGGCATGTAGATGCAAAGCAACTTAAATTCATCAAATGGACCATCAAAATAAAGTGTGACTGCTAATAATTAGTCGAATGACTTCAACTTCAAGTATTTATATCCAGTAAGTTCTCCTTTAAAAATACGCCTACTTTGTTTAATTTTGCTTGAGAAGTGTACAACTGTTTTACTTGTGTATAAGCCACTATTTTTAAGATTCAGTCATAGTGCTTTTGTGTCCTTTTTGTGTCAGTTCAATCCACCATTATAATTGCATATGTAAGAGTGACATCTTCAAAATATCTCCTTTTCTTCTATTTTTCCAGTGGAATAAAGTGAGTCATTTTGATTTCTTTTGGCATCAGAGTGAGCAAATATCTGAATTCACGTTTTTGCAGCAACTATTGCCTTAAACCTCCTGCATTTAATTTGTAACAAACTATTGCACAATAGTTCTTCACTGATTCATTGTGATTCTGTTCATGCTTGTGCAATGTTTTCCTTTTGTTTGAGTGTGTCTGTTATGTAAGTCTACTAATATCAGATTGCAAAATCTTTTTTTACATTCATTTTCTTCGTATTATTCTTATTTTGTTGCCTAACTTTGAGATTACTAAACAACTGAGCCACTTTGTCCTTCTATGGCTGCGTGCAACAAACCGGCTGTATGACCAACATGATGCAGATCTGTTGCATCTAAAGAAGCCAAGTCAAATGACTTAACCTCAATCACAGTCAGCAGATTCACAAGACTCAAGCCTCCGTGAGGGGAATTCTGTGTATGTCTGACAACTCAGACACGCAACTATTATTATTATTATTATTATCATTAGAAAATACAAACCTAAGTAAATATTAAACCCAGCTGCTGGGTTAAATTTTTAAAAAACGATTGCATTTTATAACGGATATTGTAAGGTTACAATGTTTGTTTGTTGTTGTTTACATTTTGTGTTCATATTTTAGAACCTGTTTTCACTATGAAAAATCTTTTAAGCGCAAAAGAAAAGTTTCAATAGTTGTTTCCATTTTAAGATGTGAATTAAATTCATGCACAAAACTGAAATATTGCATAAAAGATTTGGGAATCCATCCATCCAATAAGTCAAAGAGAAGAAAACGGTAACTTCCTGATAAACTGGCACCAAATATCAAAAAGAAAAACTAAATTTGCTACAGCAGGAGAAACTGCGCAAGACTTTTTCTAATATAATAAATTACTTGTGCCCCATAAGACAACACTGATCCGCAAAGAATGCACAGTGACTTTTTTTATTCTACTTCAACAACACAGCAACAAGTCCAAACTCCAGGGTCTGTCATGGTATGGGGTTGTGTCAATGCCCTTGGCAAAAGTATCTTGCACTTTTGTGATGGCACCATTAATGCTGAAATGTACATTGAGATTTTGGAGCACAATATGCAGGCTTCTTTTCTAGGGACGCCCATGCATATTTCAACAAGACATTGCAAAACCGCATTCTGCACACATTAAAAGTAAAGTCACATAAAGTCCTGGCTGTGGAGGAAGAGGATACAGGTACTTGAATGGCCTGTCTGCAGTCCTGACCTGTCTCCAATTAAGCTTTGCGTTAATTTTGAAAATGTGCATAAAAACTGAGCAATTCCATTTTAATGCAATAAGCATTTTTAGGCAATATTCAAAATGCACCTAAAAATGTGGATGAAAACATAGCTATAGATGCTAATTCAATATATTTCCTCAGTTAATAGTTAAATCTAAAATTTGGAACAACAATCCATTTTTTTTAGATCTTGAAGGTGCAGTAGGTGATCTGTCAAATGCTATTCGTTAGCATATCTTTGAAAACACAGTCCCTCCCTGCCGTCAAAAGCCACAATGTCCATGTAACGCTACATCTAATGCTCATTTAAATTCTTTTTTTGTTCCGGTTGCTTGGTTTTCATGGTGTTGTAGTCCTTTACTTCACTAGTCCTGGTGTAATTTGCGATATTACAACTACAAATGAGACCAGCATGCAATAGCCAATCAGCTTTCTGTTATTGGGCCCAGTGCGCGCAGCAAATGTGACGTCATCGCTGTGTTTGCGGAGGTTCGCTTTTCGATGCGCGCGGCATGATTTCAGCTGGCGGAGTGAACAGATTTCGGGTGAACAGTTCGCGCAGCGCCGCATTTAATTTGAGTTAAATATGAAACACTTTGAAGAGATTTTGTCTGAAACAGGTATGATTGTCTGTACAGACATCTTAATGATCCTCATCATAGAGATAACCAGATGACCAATAATTGTTGACTAGAAATTGCAACAGCCGTGGAAAAGGAGGAAAGTCTTTGGAAAAGTTTGGAAAAATCTGAGGGATAAGTTTGTTAAAACAAAAAAAGATGTCATGGCAAAAGTGGAGACCCATGTGATTATAGCTACAAACTAAAGTTAAATGACAAATTATGTCTTTATAACTGGAAAAGAATATATGAACCATCAGTTTACAATATACTGATGCCCAAGTTCTGGGCTTTATTGGTGATAATGGTCAGGAATGTTGGACCATTATTGCCTTTTTAGTTTTTATAGGACAGAAACTAGCCAGACAATAATGTGTGAATTGTTGGGCAAAATAAAAAAAACGTCAGTATTTTAGTAAGTTTTTTTTTTTCTTTTATTCTTACCATAATAAAAAAGTATAATTGTAGAGTAACCCATTTTATCTTGTCATTGATATTTAACTTTAATAGGTAGAACTGTCCAAGATATGAACAAAAGCAAGTGATGCATCAAAGTTTGATTTTAAAAATCTTGGTTATAAAACTTTATAATCATTATAATACGTTATAAAATTAATAAAAAAACAATTAGTTTTAAAATCTTGAACGATATTAATGATATGACATACATGATGATATACATCTCTGTTTATCCGTCTGACTTTATGGTGGGTTTCTTTTGACCGGCCCCTGTTGTTTTAAAGAATATCACAATGGCGAACGCATCAAGTATAAAAACCTTGTCCGTGCCGTGAGGTGTGCGCACAGACAGCGAAGGCACCAGCAAAAGTATAAATCGGCCTTAAGGTCGTTGTTTTTTTTGTTTTTTTTTTGTAGTTCAGTCGTCCATCTAACCTGTCTTTAGTACAGTTCAATTTACATAAATTTATTTTACCACTAATTTTGTGATTTAGCATTTTCTGTCACGTGTTTTTGATATTGTTATATAGGTCTTAAATGTAATACTTAATGGTCTTAAAAAGTCTTAAAAAGTCTTAAATTTGACATTTTGATATTTGCAGAAACCCTGAGCTCAGTAAAGCAGGCTAGGCAGAATAGTGCTATTTGCTTATGTGTTGTTATTAAATAAATAAAAATCTACATTATTGATGCTTTAAAAGGTCCCTTATAAAATTGAAAATAGTCACATCAGTCTTTCAGTGGCTGAACACTTCTGTGCATATAACCAATTCATAACACAACACAATCTACATAAGCTTTGCGTTATGTTTTAAAACATAACATTACTTATCTAAAAGAAATACTTCAGCCATGGTGTCGTCCTTCCTCCAGCATGCAAAAGTAACTCCAATGTTGATTCAGGATTTTAAAAAGTTTTGATTCAGCATTTGATTTTACCGCTGTCACTCCTTGTACACGCAAACGGCAGATCTGTCTGCGTGAAAGGGATGCACAGATGTACAAATCTACATTTGTTGACAGACAATTTGGGCTACTTATCAGAATTATGGGAGTATTCTGCCTGACAAATTTTAATTGGATGAACATTTTTTAGTTTTATGCCTTACCCAAAATATAAAAATACACATAAATACATTTAGATCATTTAATTTAATTACTAATATTGGAATGTGACGAGACCTTCAACCAGCACAACAAAAAATGTTTCTGAAAACAATCACATACTGCACCTTTAAATACTGAAAAAATATTTTCAAAATATGCATGTGTGTGTACAGGGGTTGAACAATGAAACGTTGGTTTCTCTCGAGGTTTTTTAAATCTTCGCTTTTGCCAATTGGTGAAGTTTTTTCCTCGCCGCTGTCGCCACTGGCTTGCATGGTTCGGGATCTGTAGAGCTGCGCATCGATGGATTTGCTCCTCAGTGTTTGGACTCTCAGTAGTGATTATTAACCCACACTGAACTGAACTGAACTTAATCTCTTAAAACTGAACTGACACTCTTTCAATTCACTATAATCTTCCATGTGAAGCTGCTTTGACACAATCTACATTGTATAAGCGCTATACAAATAAAGATGAATTGAATTGAATTGAATACATAATCATTTTAATAATAGTTCGTCTAACATGTCTTTTGTTTACATTGCTCTGAAAGCTAAGCACAACTCTCACCGCTACAGCATGAGATGTTTTCTACTGCGTGCACCCAGACAGCCGCGAGCGCGTTGCTCCGCTTGCGCCCGCATATTGGCATATATTCTTACGACACATTTGCGCGCGGGAAAAACGTGATATGGGAACGGCCCGCGGCTATAGTTATTACAGTGTGCGTGCATGTTAGCTTCGGTGGACAAGCTCGGAACTTTAAACTTGCGCACAGTTGGCATCTTGGCTTAACTTTGTTCAGCAGTTTCGTTTCGTGCGACAGAACAGAAATGCAGAAATGCGGCTTAGAGAAGCCTTTACGATTAATTAACCGAGACGAATTAAAGCGCAGTTAATAGTGAAATCGGTTAATCGTTGCATCCCTAATAACGATTTCAGTGCATTGTACAAAAGACCATTTCTACAAACATATTCAAATGTATTCGGCTGCTCTTCGCCACTATCAGGTGACTCACGCTCTGCGCAGCTCATGCTGTATTGAACAGACGCACGTCACTTCATAACTATAGTGGCCGTTTTTTGACTGAACTAAATTTATTCTTGATGTCTTGGTCACACTATTTGGAGGGCCAGAATAAATTGCCTCGGGGGCCGGGTTTGGCCCGCGGGCCGCCAATTGAATAGCCCTGCCCTACAACAATAATACAGCATCAATTAGTCTCACGAGTGACATATAAGGTCCTGCACAGTGGCCAGAGGGATTTTGAGCTATTCTTCTTGCAGAATAGTGGCCAGGTCACTACGTGATGCTGGTGGAGGAAAACGTTTCCTGACTCGCTCTTCCAAAACACCCCAAAGTGGATCAACAATATTTAGATCTGGTGACTGTGTGGGCCATGGGAGATGTTCAACTTTACTTTCATGTTTACCAAACCACTCTGTTACCAGTCTTGCTGTGTGTATTGGTGCATTATCTTCCTGATACAGGACGCCACCATCAGGATACTATGTTTGAACTATCGGGTGCACATTGTCCTCCTGAATAGTTCGGTAGTCCTTAGCAGTGACATGCCCATCTAGCACAGGTATTGGGCCTAGGGAATGACATGATATTGCATCCCAAACCATCACTGATTCACCCCTATACTTCACTCTGGGCATGCAACAGTCTGGGTGGTAAGCTTCTTTGGGGCGTAACTCTCCAGGAGGTGGGAAAGACAGTAAAGATGGACTCATCAGAGAACAATACATGTCTCACATTGTTCACAGCCCAAGATTTTCACTGCTGGTACCAGTGAAACTGATGTTTTGTGATACATCAAATGCGCCAGCAGGAGAAGCACCAGCGATTTGTCCTTTTTTGAACTCTGATATGTCACCCATAATGTTGTGTGCAATATTTTAAGCAAACTGTGCTATTACTCTGCACGTTCCACCAGTAAGAGCAGAGTGTGAAGGTTTTATTAGTAATCAATGAAGACTGGCCACCACGCTGGTCAAATTTAGCCATGAAACCTCCAACACTAAATTGGCCAGTGTTTCAGTTTCAATTCAATTCAATTCAATTCAATTCATCTTTATTTGTATAGCGCTTATACAATGTAGATTGTGTCAAAGCAGCTTCACATGGAAGATTATAGTGAATTGAAACAAAGTCAGTTCAGTTTTCAGAGATTAAGTTCAGTTCAGTTAAGCTCAGTTCAGTGTGGGTTAATAATCACTACTGAGAGTCCAAACACTGAAGAGCAAATCCATCGATGCGCAGCTCTAAAAAACTTCACCAATTGGCGAAAGCGAAGATTTAAAAAACCTCGAGAGAAACCAGGCTCAGTTGGGCACGACCATTTCCCCTATGGCCAAACGTCTTGTGCAGAGCTGCAGTCTAGGCGCAGCACGGTGGACCTCGGCGAAGACTCGTCTGTCCTTGGAGCATCACAGGAATCAGTCTCATGCTCTCACTCCACGATGACCACCACAGCAGGATACGGCCTGGTCCAGAATACCTTGGGATCATCTCGTCGCTGGTCTTGGATCGCATCAGTGGCGCTGCATAGTCTGAGGGCCTCAAGATAAGTACCCCCAGGTGGAAATACAGAATAGGAGAATAATTAGCGTAGCTGCTGTTCATAGTGTATAAAAACAAGAAGCAGAATGCTGCGTGGGGCACATCATGCGTCAAACCGCTATGTAATGCATTGAGTGTATGCTTTGCTAAAAAGATAGGTTTTTAATCTAGTTTTGAAGAGCGAGAGTGTGTCTGAGCCTCGGACATTATCAGGAAGGCTATTCCAGAGTTTAGGGGCTATAAATGAGAAGGCTCGACCTCCTTTACTCGACTTTGATATTCTAGGTACTACCAGAAGCCCTGAGTTTTGAGACTGAAAGAGCGGGTTGGATTGTAGCGAGACAGGAGGTTGGTTAGATAAGCAGGAGCTAGATTATTTAAAGCTTTATAGGTAAGGAGTAATATTTTAAATTCAATACGAAACTTAACAGGCAGCCAGTGTAAGGAGGATAAAATTGGGGTGATATGATCATATTTTCTAGATCTGGTAAGAACTCTGGCAGCTGCATTTTGTACTAGCTGAAGTTTGTTAATAGAGGATGCTGGGCAGCCAGCAAACAAAGCATTACAGTAGTCCAACCTAGAAGTCATGAAAGCATGAACTAGCTTTTCTGCATCTGATATGGATAGCATACTTCGCAATTTAGCGATATTTCTCAGATGGAAGAAAGCAGTTTTTGTGACATGGGATATATGATTTTTGAAAGTTAAACTGCTGTCTAATATGACACCCAGATCTTTTATAGTAGAGCTAACGCTAACTTTGTATCCCTCTAGTTGCAGGTCGAGTTGTGAGAACTGCTGTGTACAGGATTTAGGCCCAATAAGTAATAATTCTGTTTTTTCTGAGTTTAAGAGAAGAAAATTGTTGGTCATCCAGTCTTTGACATCTTTGATACACTCGGTTAGCTTTGACAGTTCGCACATCTCATCAGGTTTAGTTGAAATATATAATTGAGTATCATCTGCATAGCAGTGAAAGCTGATCCCGTGTTTTCTAATAATGTCCCCCAGGGGAAGCATGTATATTGTAAACAGCAAAGGGCCTAAAACTGATGTATGTATGAACACAGATGATAACAACAGTTAATCTAAATATTTGCGCCGACCTTCATAACAATTATTATTATATTATTTTCTCCCGTTCCTCTCTATAAACACACACATAATTAAATTGTGTAGGCCTATAAGCACAGAAAAACCTACAGCATAAAAACTATTACTAATGAAAATGCCTTTTAAAGGTTTTTTAATATTAGTTAGGGATGTCCAGATCTAAATCTAGCTAATATAAAGCTTAAATTTACATTAGACATGGTAACTGTGAAACACTGATTATTCTTCACACTATATAATCGTACAACCAAAATCTATAATTGTTGCATCCATAATTGTTATGCAGTTCAAAACAAAACATATGAACGTATCTGGATGTAGAAGAAGCCAACTTCAGGAATACACTGATTTTGTTGTGCTGTGAAATACAACATTTGAATGTTTGTTAAAAAAAAACTTATTGTACAATGCAGTGATATTATATAGTTTCAAAATACAATATATTAACATTTGAATGTAGACAAATACAACGTGGGTGTCTAAAGGAGCAAAAATACATCATTGGCTCTTAAATGCTGTTTTGTCATCATTTATATTGCAAGTATATCTTATATATTATCATATATAATCATTATATATATTATATATATAATTATATAATAATATAATTATATATTATATATTATATCTCCGGCCCTTCGTTTGGGATGCTTTTCATGAACTGGCCCCTGTGACAAACTAATTGAATAGCCCTGGTGTAGGGCCTCCTATTGTGGGTTTATTAACTCTAAGAAATATTTAACGTCTGACAATAGGGAATGTTCAATTGTAATTTTGCATGCTGTCATCTCCACATGCATGGTCTTAAACAATGGTCTCAAACTCAATTCCTGGAGGGCCGCAGCTCTGCAGAGTTTAGCGCCAACCACCTCCAACGCTTTCAAAGAATTGATTTAAAATAGGTTAATGGTTCATTTTTGGATGTTGCTTCTTTTTTAAATCATTGGGGAATTTTTCTGTCAGAGTCACAGGGTCACCAGAAGTGAGGAATATTACTCATGTTGTACAAACACACACGAGACTCAACCGGAAAGTGCTGCAACCAGTCAAAAATATAGGAAATGTAAAAGAAGACCATAACTGGTTATAAGTAAAGCCGAAAGGAAGCAACTGTGATTTGTTAAACTGGATATAGTGGAATGTGATGAGGCAAGCCTTGACCAAAAACTCAGTCTGGTTTGCTAATCATCTGACAGACTGTTTCCTTGGTTTCACATGACTTTTCTGAGGATAATACTTCTCACAATGCAATGTTTTTTTTGTAATACAGTATATAGAAAACCTCACATACGTCATGGGAATGCAGATCAGCAGTGATGCCCAAGCTTTCATCGGGAAAGATGCTAGTCACGTTAGCATCAGATGCAGAATTAAGATGGCAGGTTTTGGAACTATTGTGTTTGAATTTCTTATAAAATACCCAGTCAATTGAGTAACTCATAACAAGTCTATTTTACTCACGTACAGTTTACCTTGTCATCAAATGGCTTGTTCCATAACTAAGCATACTTTACTGTATTACTATTGCTTGCTGATGCTGTTTCTAAGGGTGCTTTCACACTTGGTTCAATTGCCTGGACCGTACCCAAGTTCGATTGTCCCCCTTTGCCACCTTCTCGGTTGGTTTGTGTTCACACTGTCTTTTTTCCTTCTGAACCCCGGTACGCTTGCGTCATAGAGCTACTGTTTTGTTTACGGCTGTTGCTAGGTGACAGTCACGAAAGCAAAGCGCCAAAATGCCGAAATACAAGTCAAAGTAAATTTAGAAACAAAAGATTGATTTCACCAGAATAAGATTCAAGTTTTGTGATGGCCTAGCCAGAGCCCAGATCTGAATCCAATTGAAAATTTGTGAGGTGATTTGAAGACGGCTGTGCACAGAACAGCCGATTGCAGTACAACAGATTTGAAGTGTTTCTGCAGAAAAGTGTGGGCAAAATGTGACAATATAGACCCCATACTGTTGCTCAATTTAAGACTTGTTTGCAAGAGTTGTTTCAAAATTACACCTGAAATACTTTATCACTTGATGTCTTCAGTCCCTAAACATATTTTAAGTGTTGTGAAAAGTAATGGCAACATTACAAATGGCCCGTTTCCACTGAGTGGTACGGTACGGTACGGTACGGTACGTTTTTATGGCCGTTTCCACTGTCAAAAGCGTACCGAACCGTACCACTTTTTCGGCACCCTTTCGAAAGGGTACCAAAGACGAGAAAGGGTACCAAAAGGTGGAGCTACACGCGCAGCTGAACGCTGATTGGTTACAGAGCTACGCCACAATCTAGTGGAGCTAGCCAGAATCAAAACAATGAAGCCGCCATGTTTTTAAATACACAGCCGAGACAACTATATGCATATAATAACGAGTAATGGATGACCCGGGCTCAAAACAAACCTTGTCATTGTCTTGATGAACAGCCACAAAGCCAAGAATTTGCCGTGTCCTGTTGTTGTTTTACGAGGCCGTCTAAAAGTCTAAAAGTACGAGCGGTTTTCGCTTTCTCCAGGGAGCTCGTGATCGCGTCTAGATTTGATATAACGAACTTCTTGAGCTGATGATAATGATGTGTGTGTGATTAATGAAGCGTCTTCGACATCTGATCCATTCAGAAAGAAAAGGACAAACGCAAGAGTGAAGCGCGGAAAAAAGGAGAAGCCCAACAAAACACAGGAGCAAATAGTTTCAGTAACCTGATCTGCCATGAACAAATCATGAACAAACTGCCATGTTTATCATCACCTTTTGGACTATTATGAACTCGGAATGACGGAATTACTCTCTAACAGAGGCTACATGTGCTGGTGAAGATTACAGACATGATGAGAGGTTAGCTCTGACTGTGGGCCACTGTATATGTTGCGTGTTGTTTTTGAACTCAAATAAGGACTTAATATATGCTGTGTGTAGTTTATCTGTAAGTGCTAACATATTGGTGACTGTAAGGGTCTGTATGTGTTCATATATGTTGCATTTATTTATTTATTTTATATAATTGCAGACGTTACAGTAGGCTGTAAATCTTCAGCTAGCAGAAAGTTTGAGTTTCAGTCGCTTTCATTCATTCATTTTCTTTCGGCTTAGTCTCTTATTTATTAGGGGTGACCATAGCAGAATGAACCGGCAACTATTCTGGCATATGTTTTATTTAGCGAATGCCCTTCCAGCCGCAATCCAGTACTGGAAAACACCCATGCTCTCTCACATTCACACACATACTCAAACGCTACGGCCCATTTTATTTACCCAATTTGCCTATAGTGCATGGCTTTGGACTGTGGGGGAAACTGGAGTACCCTGAGGAACCCCACGCCAACATGGGGAGAACCTGCAAACTACCACACAGGCTGTAACACTGTCATTGATCTGCAGTTATAATCAAATCACGTTCATAGAAATGTTAGTAATAAACATTTATAAACAAGTATTAATGTGTTTAAAATGAATTCATAACTAAAAATAATTATTAAACTATTTGGTTTTTAAAACAAAATTTTCATCTGATTTGACTGCTGGACTGATCCATGATTGGGGGTGGCAAGACACATTTGCACAGATGTACTAATTAAGGTAAATTTGTATTTGTTAGACCCTTATTCCACAAAATATTAGGGATGTACAGATCCGATCGGAAATCGGGCCCGATCATGCAGTTTCAGACTCGATCGGAATCAAACATTATCTCCCGATCAGGACTGGAATATATATATATATATATATATATATATATATATATATATATATATATATATATATATATATGAACGAAACAGCGTGCGGCATGACATCGTTCTGTTGCAGAAACGCTATTGGTTAAATGCCGGAAAAGTAGAACACGAAAGCAGCTTGAAGCGGAAAGCGCGATTATGTCTGCGGTCTGGTGATGTCATAAATTTGATGATGACAACATTGCCATAGCAAACTGTGAGATATGTAAATGTAACGGTGGCCAGCTAGTAAGTGCTGTGCAGGTAAACCTCACTCCTCTGACCTCTAAAGGTGCTCTAGCGACAGACGCTAGAGGCCAAGGTCTTTAGCCTTCTTGTTAGAGCAACCGACTCCCATGCGGAACGTCGCCGGTTCGATCCCAGGCCGGAGCAGGTTGGGTGGCGTAGGACCGGCGGGGTTACATTGGTGCCATGACCCGGATGGGAGTGAGGTTTAGGGGGGTGAGTAGAACGGGGGCCAGCTAGTAAGTGCTGTGCAGGTAAACCTCACTCCTCTGACCTCTAAAGGTGCTCTAGCGACAGACGCTAGAGGCCATGGTCTTTAGCCTCCTTGTTAGAGCAGTCCCATGCAGAAGGTCGCTGGTTCGATCCCAGCCCGGAGCGGGTTGGGTGGTGTAGGACCGGCGGGGTTACATAAACTTGGGATTGCCTGTCGGGTATTTTAAGTTGAGGAGCTATTTGTTTTTATCTTCGATTTTTTTTTTTATATTTACTGTTGCACTAAAGTCCAAAAGTGAAGAATTTTTGTTATTTATTATTTGATTGTTCAAGCTACCTCACAGAAGTGCTCTGTTTTTTAACAGAGTTGTTGAATGTTAAAATAAGGTCAATTAAATAAAAAAAATAAGGAACATTCTGGATCTGTTTCTTCACTTGTTTATTCTTTTTTAAAGTATTTATTATGTGTTATCGGATCTGGTTTAGGTATCGGTAGATAGCCTACTCAAAATCAAATGACTCAGACTCGAGGGCAAAAAACTGATCGGGACATACCTACAAAATATGATAGAAAATTATGTTATGTATGATTTATAGAAACTTCTAGGCAAATCCGCCCCTTATGTCGTTTACCATGGTACTTTGAATATTTGGTCAGAAATAGCATGCAAGTATGACTTCAAAACAACATTAGAACTATTTAATTGACTGTGAACAATGTTGTACGTTGATAGTCATTGGCTGCCAATATGATTTTCCTAATTAATTTCCAAAGAATACTTTTCTGAAAAGGAGAATGTGTGACTATAAAACCAATTTTACCTCAAATTCGACCAGCCTGGTTTTACTGGGGTTTACAGGGGTAGTTGGTCAGGCTGGAAGACCAGCCAAAACCAGCTATGTCCAGCTCAAACAGGCTGTTAAATCTGGTCTTAGCTGCTCATTCCAGGCTGGAAATGGCTAAAACCAGCCCGAGAGACAATATATCTGGATGCAGCCTTTATGATGCAAGCTGAGATCAGCGATGCAATGTCAGACACAATTCACTTAATGGAGTGAGTGACATCACTGTGACAGGTAGGGTTAGGTGAGCGCATTAAAAAGCATTGGATGCAGCTCAGATTGCACTGCACCAGGGGGCTATTCCATAAAGCAAGCTTAGAGAAAAAGCCAGGCTTATTTTGGTAAGTCAGGTTTATTAATGGCGGATTCGGTTTCATAAATCAAATTTACGATAGTTCAAACTTAGTTACCCTGGCAACTTATGCTGGGAAACTAGCCTGGTCTGGGGCAGGCTAACTCTCAGGCTAAGTCAAGTTCAAGTGTAATCAAAGTAATGTTAACATTCACCTGCCATAGTTTGATGCCATTTTAATTTAGTTAACCTCTTAATAATGATTAAAACTTTATAGTCACTTAATAGTAAATATATATATATACCTAAATATACCCTACCTAACTTATAATCTAATGGAATTAGTTGGCAAATATATGCAGAGTAACTTAAATTCAACAAACGGACCATCAAAATAAAGTGTGACCATATATTTAAATTCATATAAGTTATTCCAAACAAAACAAATACAAACTACAACATTTCAATTATATTTTATATTTTTTCAACTAAATTTTATATAGGTTCTGTTGATTTTTTTTTCTTGGTTATTAAAATTGTATTTAATATTTTTCCCCAACATATTTATTTGGATGTACTAATTTTTGCACTGTGATCTTCAGTTTAGTTTTTGTTAGATTATTTCCAAATTTTGATTTGGTAGTGAATAATTTAATGTATATGCACAAATATATTGTAAAGCATTCTGTAAAAAATATTAACTTAAAAGATAGATCTGTGAGGGGGGTATATATATATATATATATATATAGCGTAATGAACCGCCAACTTATCCAGCATATGATTTACGTAGCGGACGCCTTTCCAGCTGCAACACATCACCGGGAAACACATACACTATAGACAGTTTAGCTTACCAAATTCACCTATACCACATGTCTTTGGATTTGAGAGGGAAACCGGAGCACCCGGAGGAAACCCACGCCAACACGGGGAGACGAAAGCACTGACTGATATAAGGAAACAGACTACATTTCTTAAATAATGACTTTAAAGCTGCAAACCCTGAGTGGAATAATCGGGAGATGATCCGGGCCGTGCAGTACGCTCACTTTAATGTAAAGATATTTTCCCACGGGGCGCGGGAAACACAAGTGTCAAAGAGAAAGCAGCTATTTGCAGCAGTTTCGGGAGCAAATTAAAAATCCCACCGCTTGTGTGTGCACGACTCTTTGTTGCCATTTTAATGTGCTTACATTTAGCACATTTTGTATGTTACATTTAGGCTGCAATGCATTAAAGCTTTTCCTTGCAAGCAACAACTGGCAAGCACGCATTTCTCTCTCTCTCTCTCTCTCTCTCTCTCTCTCTCTCTCTCTCTCTCTCTCTCGCACGGTCAAGTACAATTTCTATCTATTATGACAAATATTTAATGTTAATAGGCCTAAATAATGGCTTATATTTTAAAATTTATTGCTACATATGTGGCCTATTGAGACGATCTGCAATTTCTTGTCAGCCTTCTCTCTTGCAAGCCGTATTATTTTGTTATGTTTAAATTATTACATGTTTGAACTCTAAAAACTAATGCAGCTCACTCGCTGTGAACAGCTGTCTCATCTCAGAGCTCTTTCAGTTCTCGAAGTTGCCATGGTAGCACACAACATAATCAATGTATCTATGATCGACCTTTAAGGTTTCACGACAGAAACGTGCACGAGCAGTTATCTAGACTATTTAAACTGAACTCAGACTAGTTAGATCAAATGATCTTCAACTTACTGTTATGGAACCAAATTAAGCGTGGATGTTTAGTTTGGCTCACTGAAGTCAGGCTTTTGACTTTAATCCCCGCTTTTCTAAACAACTTTTATGGAATAGCCCCCAGGTCTGCATCCAGACCCCTCTCCCGAAAGATGGCTAAAACCCCACTAAAACCAACTTACTTAGCTGGTTTAAACAGTTTTTCCTGCAAAGAAATGTAGCCTAATTATTAAAGAAAAATAAGATTAGTGTTTCAAATAATGTAAAAAAAAAATTAAAAATACTACTACTACTATACTATATACTACTATAAAATAATTACAATCATAATTTCAATCACCTCATTTATTCTGTCTGTTATAAAGTTTTTAAATACTTTTTATACTACTGAAACTTTTAATATATGGCTGTAAAACGTTTTTAATCTTTCAGGTAATGCTTCATGAAGCCAATACCAAATAAGGAGCGAAGGTTTATTATTATTTAACCATTTATTGTATGTTCTTCTACCTGAATAGACCGAGCTAACCCAAATGAAACAGAAGTACTTTTATTTTGAAACTGTCTTGTCGTAGCCGCCCATGGCTTCACACGAGCGGGCAGTAGGGCGCAAAATATTCCCGGGATTTTGTGGCCTAGTGAGCAAGAAAGCGCGTAAGTGTGTGACTTGTAATATTTCTAATTGATCACATTACAAAACTATTCATTAAACTACGTATAGTAATAATAAAAGCTATCCTTCAGTTTAGCCTCATCATCATCTCAGCAGAAACAGCAGTTTGGTCACTGCTAAAAAGTTGCTAATTTGCTAGCCGTCAGATTAGAATTTGCTTTATAACATGAAAACAAATAAACGTAAGATGTAAACTGATAATATAAATTACGTTAATATATAAAGTGCACGTCTTTTGGTCAAAACTGCAGAGTTTAATGCCACATTAATCATGTCTGAGAACTGTCAACTAACGTTAGTCGATGTAAACATCAAAATCACATCAGATTTGACGTAATTATATTAATCATGTCATTAATATGAAATGTATTAGTTGAAAAAATGTAATTGCTAGTTTAACTAGTTTACTGTCTAGTTAACTAGTTCATAACTAAATAACGACCTAACTGTTTGATAATTAGATTTACAGTTTTTATGAAAAACAGTTCAGATTTATGAGTATACATTAGATTTCTTACAATTTTCAGTCTCTATATTTATCCCATGAACTATGTGTGGGTCAAAAATAAGACTTCCCCTTGTTGGTGTCAAATTCTAATAATAAAAAAAGTAATTTTATATACCAAAGCATATTAAATGCTCGCAAAGTATCAACTAAATTGTTTCAAATAACTTTAATGAGAATAAAAATACAAAAGATTTGTATGAAAAAAAAAAAATTAAAAGCGTAACGGATATGTTTAAGTAAAAATGTTAAACTTCTGACATGTAATAGTGAAAATACAGAAAAAAAAACCCTCCTAATATTTGAATACATTAAAAACTTACTGACAAATGGGTTGATCCTGGTGGTTTGAAATATAATTCAATATAATGTAGTATTTTTGGATTTTCTTTTTTTGTTTGTTGATTATAATTTTTTTAAATTCTTGTCATTCTGAATGACATTTTAGTGGGTGTTGTACATAAATGTTAACATTTGGTCCATAAATATTAATGAAAAAATGAATAATGAAATGAGTCACAATCTGAAGTAGGGCTACAGAATGTTTCTTTATATATATATATATATATATATATATATATATATATATATATATATATATATATATATATATATATAGTTCATTTTATTTAATTATCTCAAAAAATATCTATTACCTGCTTATTTTAGTATGATCATAAGTTCAATAATATTTATTTTTAATTGCTGATAAAAATGAATTTTGCAAGCTAGTTTAGGCCTGTAACAATAATCATTATATTTTGATTTAACGCACAACACGTGGACATGACCTCAATCATTTTTGTTGATGCGATGTATATCGCCCATACATAAAAAACAATTCTAGCAACATTTTTGCTGATTGCGCAGCCTCTCTATCGGAGGTGTCAGTGTCAGTATGGTTAAAAAACACTGTAGTATTTACTTTAAAATAATGTACTTTATTTTCATGGGTGCCTGATGACTGAAAATAGATCTGTTACTTTTTTCTGGTTCCTGGGTTCTACCTTTCACTTTTTTGTTAACATGTATTATTATTATTATTTCTTTGTTTAGGATATACATTTTCACATTCTGATTCCAATAACTAATTACTAAATTGTTAAAATGACTATAATTAAATGAAATATTCTGAAGAATAAAATATGTGTTCTTTGGAAGAGTGTACTTGCATTTTGATGATATTATAATGTCAAAATGGTCTTAAAATCACAATATCGTTTATCACATAGATGTTGGTGCTATGTATCGTACCATGTAGCCTAAGCTAGTTACATCATGAGAAATATCATTATCGCAATACGATATCGCATATTAAAGTATCGTGCAGCTCTAATCTGAAGTGTGAAAAACAAACTAAATTTAAACCTGTATTAAACAAATTTTTGACTCAAATTACATATTTTTTCCCATGTGAAACCTGCTGTACTTTGACAGTCTGTGAAGTATTGTAATTAATTTCTAAATACAGAGTTTATTAAGATCATCCTCAATATTTCAGGGCCCGGAAAACTGCTAGCCCAATGTCCCGAGGCTATTATGTTTTTCAGTCAGGCTACCAAAAATGAATCCACCCTGCCCATTGGACTATGTTAATAGATGGATGAATACAGCCTATTTTAATGCTTTTGCATTCTCTCACAAATTGGGTAATTATGTTGTATCTAGTTTTAATTTTATTGAGGAACCGCTATCAATATGCTAACTGGTGTTGTCAAAAAAAAAAACTGGTGTTGTCAAAAAAACTGGTGCTAAGTTTCTAAAAATTAAAACAATAAAGTTAGGCCTCACACTGTTTTTTTTTCAGGGAGAATAAAAAAAAATTAAAAATGTATAAATAAATAAAAATAATGAAATTTAATTTAGTTATATTCAAAAATATGTATGTAGCCTAAAAAGAACGCAATTCAAAATTTTATTTAGTAAAATGTATGTATTTCCTTTTGTTCAGTAAATACTGTTTTTTCTGTTCGGATCACTTGAATGTATTCTGGGCTACCAAAAACTGAAGAGTGCCTGTCAGGGATTTAGAAATTTTGCGAGCCCTGTATTTGATTTTTTTTTTTTCTTCCAGCAGACCGTCTCATGCTGCATTTGACCCTGATAGAGGATCATCATTGACTGACGTACAGTGGCGGGCAGCAGGATGCCGCCTGTGTCTGAGGTTGACAGGGGTCCGGTTGAAGAAAGCTCCGGCGGTCTTAAGCGCTCAGACTGTGTTTGTCCTGTATGTCTGGAAATATTTCTGGAGCCGGTCACTTTGCCCTGCATGCACACGTTCTGCAAACCCTGCTTTCTGGAAACGGTTGACAAATCCAACATGTGCTGTCCGCTTTGCCGAAAACGCGTGTCCACTTGGGCGAGACTCAACAGCCGGAACAAGACCCTGGTCAACATGGAGCTGTGGAGACGCATTCAGGATGCCTTTCCCTCTCAGTGCGAGCGGAGGGTGCAGGGAATTGATGACTATGAGGAAGCTGGTATGTGGTCTACATAGTCCTGTCACGATATCTTTTTTGTTGTTGTTGTTGTTGTTGTTGTTGTTGTACGATATATTGCATCAAAATATATTGCGATAAACAATATTATTGTCATTTTAAGACCATTTAATGCCACTCGTTATATTATGCCAGAATGACACTGTAATAGCATCACAATGTAAGTACACTCTTCCAAAGAACACATAATATTTTATTATTGAGAATATTTCATTTAATTAGTCATTTTAACAATGTAATAATTAGGCATTGGAATAATGTGAAAACGTATATCCTACAAGGTTTCCGCTACATTCATTTTACCATGGCGGGGTGCCACGCCAAAATTCATCCCGCCACGGCTACATTACAGCTTCAAAACATTGTCGTTTTTTTTTTAAATAGCGGGTTATAATCGCACCAAAACGTATTAAAAGGTAAGTGATTTATAACAGCGCAAACTTTTCTGTAACCGTAGTAGTGCTGTGCCTGTGTGTTATTTGTTTAACCCTTTAAGGTGACATGCTGACTGACTGACTGACTGACAGGTGAGTGAAGCGTGAGGCCAGCAAACACGACGTATAGCTTTCAGTTAGGATGAACACAGCTTCCATAATTATATTTTATTTATAGATAAAGGTCTATGGCTCTGCATACAACAGACAAAGACTTTATCTTGCTGGAGTTTATAGCCGTTTCTCTTTACCTCAGGACGCATTAATGGCGCTCTGTAGGTCTATTGGAGACGTTCATAAATATTCCTTGCAAATCTAATAAAGGTTGGAGACATATTCACTCCATAAATGCGCTAAATTGCAGCGTATATTTGAGGGCGTGCAAGAAGTTTTGTGCACGAACAGAGGAAATCCTAGCGCAAGCAAAAAGATCTGCATGCTCGTATTACACAAATCCTAAATCAATAAATGATAATAAATATTTTTAAAAAGTGCAAGGTATAAAAAGTGACTGTGATATCTGCTGCCAGATCTTATTTCAATAGTCAGACACCCACATGGAAATATACTATAGTAATTTATGGTAAATACTACAGTGTTTTTTTAACCATGCTGACACTGAGACCTCCAATAGAGATAGAGATGTTGCACAATCAGCTAAAATGTAGCTAGAATTGTTTTTTGTTTTTAGAATTGTTTTTTGTATGGACGATATATATAGCATGACCCAAAGTGATTGAGGTCAAGTCCATGTGCTGTGCGATAAGTCAATACACTGATTATTGTGACAGGCCTTCATCTACATTGGTCAAAATGATGGTACTTTGTAGTAGGCATAGAGGCGGTATGATTACCTTGGATAAAAATATCATGGTATCACAGTATCGTGATTACTGCTTTAACATACAGTATGTTCTTTTTAAATGTCTGAGTTAAAAAAACAACAACTTGTTTCCCCATTGAGAACCGTATATTTTATTTTAAGAAACATTCAACATTTTGCAGCAGTAAACATGTCAAGCTTAAGAATTATAATAAATCATTGACTTCTGCTATCTGCATTAGTTTAAAAACACAGCTTGAAAAGGCAAGTATCATGATAACGATACTTTTTCGATATTTTGTGCAGTAGGCATGGGCCCGTATAAGATTCTGACGGTATGATAACCTTGGATAAAAATATCACGGTATTGTGATTACTGCTCTAAAATAAGTTCTTTTTAAATGTCTGGGTAAAAAACAAAAACTTTTTTCCCCTTTGTACACAATATATTTTATTTTGTGAAAGATTTAAAATATTTTGTAGCAGTAAACATGTCAGGCTAAATAATTCAAATGAATCATTGACTTCTTCAGTCTTCATTTGTTTCAAAAACACAAATTTCTTTACAATTTAAAACGGCATTTTTTAGATATCTTTTCTGCTGGAGATACTGTTGTCCTAAAAAAAAAAAAACGTAAAAAATTTTTTTTACACATACCGTGGGAACGGTATAGCAGAAAAGTTTGCCGGTTTTAAAACCTTGACTTTTCCAAACCGCGGTATACCTTGAAAACGGTTATCGTCCCATGCCTATTGTGCAGCCCAGGTATTAGTTGCTTGGGTAATCGATTTTCCTCTTTTGTTTCTCTTAGTGATGATTCCAAAACCTCGAGTGTGTCAGCCTGGAGAGCTGAGGAAAGAGTATGAGGATCAGATCAGCAAGGTGAGAGAGTCATAGTAGTTTTCTTTTTTTAAAGACATGAATTGAATAAACGTGTTCAATAATCATAGAAGAATATTGGTATTATTACTAACTTTATGGATTCTGCATTTTTTATGTTTCTTTGTTTATATACTTTGAACCGTACACCCAGTTAAAGTCTCACACACACCAAGTTATTTATTATAATATAATGAAGTATATATAACTTATTTATATATATGCAGGGCTTGAGCTTGACATTAACTTTTTTTGATCACCAGCCACTTTGGCTTGTTGTTTGCCATTTTTACTAGCCATAATTTTATTGTTGGGAAAATATTTTTTTATATGCATAAATTTGACTTTGACATAGTAAAATTACTTGATTTAGATTTTGTGTTATTTCCACATGGCTCCTCAATCTTTTAATTGTCTGTGTGTTGTGCATGACCTGTCTCGATGAGCATGAGCAAATGGGCTGTGCTTTTGTAGTGTCACATTGCAATTCGTTTTTATTTCACATGACTTTTCAGGGCTCATCACTAAGGATTTATTTTCTCAAATTTAACACATATTTCTCTGACCACACCAAAAATAAATAAATAATTATTTCGTTGCCACAATTTTTAAATAATGTGTCAAAACAAGCAAAATATAGCTGTGTACATACACTGTTTATTTACCATTTTTTTTTCTTAAAAAAACAAACAATTACCATTTAAAAAAGAATTATTGCTATATATCTAAAACTATGGCTAGGTCTCTCAGATCACAGTTAACTACACATAAATGGGGAGTTAATCTCCTATTAAATCAATGTTATTGTAAAAAATGATAATTAAACTATTAAGAAAAATAACTGGTCGATGCCAATAGCCTAGTGGTAAAGTGCGTCGACATATATCACTGAGGTGCTTATGGCGACCCGAGTCCGATTCCCGGTTCGAGGTCCTTTGCCGATCCTTCCCCCCTCTTTCTGCTCCCCATGTATTCCTGTCTCATCTCCAATGTCCTATAAAATAAAGGTGAAAACCCCTAAAAAAAGGAAAAATAACTGTAAGCAAAAGAAAGCAGGTGAAATACGTACCGTGTGTTATAATGAACATATGATCACATGCATAGGCCAATTAATAATCTCTTTAAAGAATGGTTAAAGCGAAAGTAGCAACTACTGTTGGTTGCAAAAAGACATTTTTGAAAAACGTCTTGAGCTCTTGAAAGCAGCAGGACTGTGGGTGCACGAGCATCGCTGTCTAGGAGAGACTGTCTAACCTGCCACAGCTGAAATCTACTCGCGTTTGATATACACTACTGGTCAAAAGTTTGGGGTCAGTTTAAAAAAAAAAAAACATTTTTTTGGAAATTATTGTTTATGAAGGCAGAATTTATTAAATGTGAAAAAATGTGTTAAATATTTATTAAATTTAAATAACTGCTTTCTTATTGTATGTAGTTTCAAATTAAATTATTACTCCAGTCATTTCCTTTTATTACTATTACCATTAATAATAATAATGACAATAATTAAAACTAATATTAAAGTGTTTCTGAAGGATCAAGTGAATAAAGACTGGATTAATGAAGCTGAGATATATTCTTAAAAAATCGTTCTGATCCCAAAAGTTTTTAATGTAAAATAGGATTTTATTGTTACTTATTGAGTTTATGAAGTTGCTATTATTTTGTAATATGTTCCTATTTATATTTATCTTGCCACGAAATAAAATAGGGAAATAATAAGTTGCTGATGTGGCAAAAAGTTAATAAAGAAGCAAACCAACAAACTCACTCAAGCGGTTTCATACCTTTGAGTTTCATTTCCTGTTTAACACACAAAGATTTTGGGATTTTTTTTTTGGAAAACATCATTGACATCACTATAGTAGGACAGAAATACTACGGATGTCAATGGCTACCAGTTTTCAGCATTCTTCAAAATATCTTCTTTTGTGTTCAACAGAAGAAAGAAAGTTTGGAAAGTGGAGGGTGAATAAACGAATGCAGAATTTTCATTTTTGGGTGAACTGTCCCTTTAAAAGCATGTTGGATTAGTGAAATGATGCGGTGCCTCTCTGAACGACCATAACAGAGTGCAGTTCTTATTGTTGTGCTTCCAATAACACAATGGTTTTGTTTTTGTGTCCAGTCCTGCTCAATGTGCATAGTGGACATAAACTTGTCTGGGGCAAAAAATAGACGTCTCATTTTGGTGTCCACATTAAATTAGTTAAAAAAATAATAATAATAAAATTGATTTTATACACACATAAAATATAAGTAATTCCAAGTCTTAACTTAAATGTTTCAATAAAAATATCAAAATATTCGTGAAAAATGTTTTATCATAATTTTGCCCTAGCTGACTTGCTTATCTGTACTTAGACATACTTAGATTAAAATTTTGATAACTGGCAAATGGTAAAACATGTTTTAAATCAGTGTTTCCCAACCCTGTTCCTGAAGGCACACCAACAGTACATATTTTCAACCTCTCCCTAATCAAACACACCTGATTCATCTATCAGAACATAAGCAAACTCCAAAACCTGAAGTTAATGGGTCAGATGAGATATCCAAAATATGTACAGTTGGTGTGCCTCCAGGAACAGGGTTGGGAAACACTGCATTTAAAATATTAACTTTATTAGAATTTAGTGTTTTTTGATAAGCGGTTGTACTAAATTATATTTTAGTCGGGGTCTTTTATAAAGAATGTAAACATTTTTTTCATACTTTTTATTCCCCAACAATAGTTATGCTTGAGTACATAGGCAGATAATCAGACAAATCCTTTTTATGAAAAATAGTAAGGGTGTGACAAGACTAAAGACTCGCGAGACTAAATTGCGACGAGATTTCTCGTCGAGGTGAAAAGTTGTCTCGTGATGTTTTGATGGAGCATGAGGGTGAATTTAGCACTGAATATTGGACACCGGATTGGATTTGAACCGCACATCAAGTGCTTTGCACACACCTGGCAATGCAGGCTGGCCTCTGAGTTGCGCGTCACTCGTTTGCTTGGGCGGGTAAATGTGACATAACCGCTCGGAGTTCAAGGGTTGCCGCGTCCAAAAGCAGAGGCTGCTACAACAGCCACACACATTAACCACAGCTCATAACATGCTATGGAATAGCACTTTAGATATGCTTAAAGCCATAATCGTCGTAAACACAAATCGAGTTGTACATGTGGAGTATTGCTATTTCAGTCGTATTATTGAAGTGCAGTACAGACATGTAAACACGGTAATCAAACTATTAGGACTTTTAGCTGCATTTTGCGACAGGATAAGCTATACACACACTTGGCTGTTTGACACTATTTTCTGCACCCATCGAGTCAGTAAAGGACCACAAGACACACTTCTCCTCCGAGTGCACGCGCCACACACTAGGGATGGGCGATATGGCCTAAAATCCATATTGCGATATACATTGCAGCCTCTTGCGATAACGATATATATTGCGATATATAAATTATAATAGAACCATTTCAGAACAGGTTACATAGACCCTTAGGAAAGCCAAACTGCTATTTTTTTTAAGAAATAAAGAAACGTTGCATGTCATTTTGAGAACATTTATTGTGCAAAAGCAAAACTAATTAAACAACACAATGTTGCAGATAAATAAACTAAATTAGTGCCTTTCAGAAAGAAATACTTTTCTTTTAAGTCCTTGGTTCCTAAATGCCAAGTTGCAGAGAACAAAAAAACTGGTGTTCAGTTAAGGAACTTGCACTGTACTGAAAATACTTCCAGTATTAAATTAGTCAAATAAAATTGTGTATTGCAGATACTTTAAATAAAAACATATTTCTAACCTGCAGCCTAAGGTAACACATTTGATTTTAAACATTTTGTTCTCCTAATGAAATTAAAACTGGTGTCTTGATCTGCTCTTTCTCTCTCTCCCTCTCTCTCTCTCTGTCTGTCTGCTGTAGTGTTGGTGCTGCGGAGAGATTGAGACGCACCAGACAAAGTTTGCTTATAAAGTAATGCAAAAATGAATACAATTAATTTTGAAAGCGAAAGCAGATTCTCGGACATGTCCAGGGAAAAGAGAATGCATTGTCACCCCAAATAATGAGCTGGATCAGTCTATTTAGTCTTCGCGCTCTTCTCAAAGCTGCTATAAAAGCAGGACAACAGTTCTGTATCCAGCGCGTCTCTGTGGGTCTGCATGCAGAGCATCTGAGTCTGTGGCAGAGTGTTCTCAGTTTCTCGCGAACACAGAACCGGGCCGCCCCAATAATATATCGGCCGCCCAGGTAAAATCTGTGTGGGAAGCGCTGTGTGGGAATCTGTGTGACAAGCCACGATATGCCATGCATGAGGCTCGCAAGTTGTGCGACACGTCGCCATTCGGTGCCATGCGTTGCTTAGTGCTGTTGAGAGAGTCAGCATGTGCTACAGTCACAATAGATTTCCAACGTAATACACCATAAGTTAGTGTGAAGAGCTTGTTGTTTTACCGTGGCCGAGTGAATTAAGTTATCAATCGAGCTTATTAAAAAAGAAAATATGCGAGCGAAATGGTCGCAATGTCGAGCCCTGTCCATATTTATTCAAGATGATGCGTTGCCGCCGGCTGCAGCTCGTTGCTCTTAATTTCGTGGGTAGATTGCGTCATCAAACATGCATTATCGCGATAGTAGAATCTCTATCGTAGGCCAATTTTGTATCGTTTATATCGCATATCGTTTATATCGCCCATTACTACCACACACACACAATGAACTCCTGGAGACACACACACCCGTCCTCATCGTCATCACCAAACACACGTTTATGCTGTCCAGAAAAAACACGGAAGCTGACGCTGAATGAAAGTAAAACTACTGAAAAATTAAAAACCAAAAATGACATGATTACATGCATAAAAAAAAAAATTCAATTTGTGGAAAAGAGTTCGATTCTCATGTGAAACTGTACAGGGGAGAAGCCAGTTGAGTTTATAGCAAAATATTTAGCAGTGTTTGCATGTCAATTATGGCATAATTCATTAAAATAAATGTAAAATAACATTCATTACAAGTTGATTTTAAAAAACACCTAAATTGTTTTGCATTTTGTGATTTATTTATTTTCATTTTTCAGTTGAATAAAAATCTATTTTCCAATCATATATTAGCAAATATTTAGCAGTGTTTGCATGTCCTTTACTGCCTAGAATTCATTAAAATAAATGTAAAACAACTTTCATTACAAGTTCATTTTTTTGGTTGAATAAAATATTTTCCATTCATGTATTTCATCATTGAAAATTTATTAAAAATAGTGTAAAAATCTCGTCTCGTTCTTGTGAACCCAATCTCGTGTCTCATCTCGTGGGGTAAGCATCTCGTCACACCCCTAAAACAATAGTAATAATAATAATTATTAGTATTAATTAGCATTTTCGTCATCACCACTAACTTTTTTCCTCTTGTATTTTTTTTTTCAAATTCTTTGTAAAAGATTTCATTTATGAACACTTTGTTTCAGCACACTGTTAAATGATTGGATTATAAAGTTTGAAGCTCTATAATATTTTTATTGAAGCTTCAAGTTCAGGATCTTTAAGATTTTTAAAGGTTGTCTTCTATACAAAGCATATGATTGATAAAAATACTGTAAAATTAAATATTAAAGTTTTATTTTTTTCAGATTCATTTATTCCTGTGATTGACTTGAATTCAGCATTATTAGTCCAGTCTAAAGAAACTAGAAATAATTTTAACATGATCATCTAATTGGAATCTTTGTAACATTACATTATGTCTCTACTATCACATTTGGATTCTTGCTAGATTTAAAACAAAACCTCACTGACCTCAAAACATAGTAGTGAGTAATGTCCATCCACACATTTTTATTTATGTATATATATATATATATATATTTTTTTTTTTTTTTTTTAAGTTTTACAATTTCTAATATAACCCCTTCAGATTTTTTCTTCAATGCACAATGCAATATCTTGTACACCAGCGCATATGAAGTCAAAATTAATCTAATCACCCGATTTCCTGTTTTTGTGCAGCTTGTGGAGGAGAAGCGAGCCCTGGAGGAGGCTGAAAGGAGAGCCAGCGAGGAGTACATCCAGCGGCTCCTGGCAGAGGAAGAGGAGCGCATGGAGGAAGAGAGGAGACGCCGAGAAGAGCAGCAGCTGGAGAATGATGAAAAACTGGCCAGACTGCTCAGCCTAGAACTGGTGAGATTACAGGAGCTGAGCCACATTCACTGACACACTCCTCCCTGCTCAAACATGTAAAAAAAAAATTAATTAGGGACATTAAACAGACATTAATAAATGTTAGTTTTATACTGCATGGTTTATTTCATTTGCTCTGTGATCCTCATCAAAACGGTTTGCATTTGGAGTTTATTTAATATCTCGTTCATGTTGGTTGTGCAGAATTCAGGACCAGCCTCTGAATCAACATGCAACATCAAACCTGCCGAAGCTACGCCAGCTAAGAAGAAACCAAATGTGGGGGATATTGAGAAGTGAGTAGCTGCTGTCGAGCCCAACTACAACAGTGACATCCTGGTTGTTGTTAAATGTGTAGAAAGAGTTGTTATTAAAAGCACTCCTTTCCTTATATGCCAGGTTTTTGCGTCCAGTGCCTCATAAACAGCCAAGCAGTTCTGACAGCAGCCCAGACTCCTCCCTGATGGCTAATAAGGTGAATTATGCACGAAAATGAAATTATTACTAATGTAATGAACGGAAATCCTTCTTAGATATGATATAAAGCAAACTGATAACATTAATGCAGCTGATAACGTTAAAAAAAGTGGTTATAATAGAAGTCAATGGGGCAAAAAGAGCCCCGAACATAACAAAAGGGTAGTCCATTTGAACAATACACAGGTTAATATATGTGTGAAAACAAAGTATTAATTAATTTAAAGTTTTTAAATAATACTTTTTTTTCAGGAAAACATTCTGAGCCCTCCAAAACCCCTCTCAGCACTATCTGTGGAGGACAGTGTTAAACTAACCGTTCACATGCTGGAATGCAATGGCACACCCTCCACCTCCAGCTTTAATGCAAGCACCTCAGAACACACTTTTGTTTTTAACACTCCCAAAAGCAGCTCAGTGAAGCGGAAGAGTTCGGAGATCGAGCTTCAGAGTGAGGTAGATCTACACTCTAAGAGGCCTTGTGCTCCTTTGAGGTTCGACTCGTCCTCAGAAGACAGTCCTTTTCTGTCTGAAGTGGGTGTACATGAGGAGACTTCACAGAGCCGCTGGCAGCAAGAGGAGGAAGACCGAAGGTTGGCCATGCGAATCCAGAAGGAGCTGGACCGTGAAAACTCTGTTGACCGCAGAAAGGGCTCAGCCGACAGCTATCAGCTCCGACAAAAGAACCCTTCGGCTTCCACCAGTACAACCCTAGATGTAGAAAGTACAAAAAAAGTCAATAACACAACAACCGCAAAGAATTGCACAGGACGCAGGGGCGAAGATAAAACTGAAAAGAGACTCTCTGGAACAACCCCTGGAAAAAGGCCAGGGGGAAAGACTCCTGTGTCTTCAACAACAACAGTCCCATCTACAGTGAAGAAGGGGACTAAACAGACCACCCTTACTGAGATGTTCCCCAACATGGGCAGCTGAATGCTGCTTTAAATTGGTTTTAGGAAAAAACTCTACAGACTTGAAGCAAATGTTAGGTGCTGCGCTGCTATTAAAGGACGCCGTGTATCCACGTTCTGTTAACTTTTTCAGTTTCTACTCATGTTTTTGCTAATACTCTTTTAGTGCCTTTCTTATGCTGCAAAGTCATGATTAAATAGTTTAGTTTCTTACAGCATTCGTGTAGTCATGACTTGGTTAGAGTTTAAAATGGTGTGAATGCTGCAGACGAAAATCATTCTGTGAGCATTTGCCTGTTCGATCTGTTTGAATAAAAGGAATGAGCGGTTTTCAGAAAATTTGAGTTGTGTGGTTATTGGACAAGTCCGAAAGACAGAAAGTAAATTGCTTGCATGGTCTGATAGGTCTTATCCAGTCTGCTTCTGACCACATCATATTCATATCATATCACCCTGTAGCCCAAGACTGGTTACTCACTGAAGCTAAGCAGGGCTGAGCCTGGTCAGTACCTGGATGGGTGACCACATGGTAAAACTAAGTTGCTGTTGGAAGTGGTGTTAGTGAGGCAAGCAGGGGGCGGTCAGTCTGGGGTCTGTGTGAGTCCTAATGCCCCAGTAAAGTGAAGAGGACACTATACTGTCAGTGAGTAGTGTCTTTCGAATGAGACGTTAAAACCGAGGTCCTGACTTGACTGTCTGTGGACATTAAAAATCCCATGGCCTTTTTTGTAAAGAGTAGGGGTGTAACCCCAGTGTCCTGGCCAAATTCCCTTCATCGGCCCTTACCCATCCACTGAATTGCCTCTATTACTGTCTCTCCACTCCTCCTATAGCTGGTGTATGGTGAACACACATTACTTACTTGCATCATCAACTCATGGAACAGATGATTGGTTGCTGTCGCATTATTAGCCAATGAGCTTGCTTATCAATATTTAAATGCTTTAGTGTCATCTTCAGATATCTGCAATACGTTTTCATAGGGCTGGACGATATGGCAAAAATTTATATCACGATATATTTTTTTATTTCGGTCGATATGATATAATTCCGATATCGATATGGACAATATTAAAAAGAAAGGAAAAACTGCCAAGAACGCACACAATGGATGTCTGTACCTACAAATGTCTGCAAAGTGAATTTGCAAAGTCGATAATACCTCCAGACTTTTTTTTAAAATAAAAACAGTACAAAAAAGTTTGTTCACTTTTTATTAGTATTTAGCCTATACAAACAAGAAATGTGAAATAAACTATCAAATAAATAAAACTCTCAGACTCAGCTTATAATATATAGACAGTTTGTGGGGGTTAGCTTAACCAACGTGATGAACAGAAACTTTTATCAGTGTTTTTTTTTTGTATATGCAGAATATTTAACAATCAAAATAATACCAAAATCTTACAATTATGACATCCACATCATAAAAAAACATAGAAAAAGAATAATAATTATAATAATAAAAAATCATAAAGAGTAAAGGCTACATTAATATTTGCAATAGAAGAGTTGTTTGAGTATATTCATAATTCTAATTGCTTTTCATCTTGAACTTCCTTTAAGGGTTTTATCTGTCTATTTATATTTGTGTATGTAATTATCTCATTAAATTGAAAGGTTGAACATAAATATCTCTTATATATTTTATATAGTCTATTTATATAGACTAATATTTATATAACACGTTTTCATTATTTAACAGATTTAATAGCTCTATTGATCACATTCTTTCTACTTCATCAGCTTTGCAATAACCTGATACCTGATAAATATGTTTGTGAGTTTTATTTTGTAAGTGCGCGAGTGCTATATGCCAGCATGCAGCGAGTTTGTGTATGTGAGTGTTAATTTGGGTGTTTATGCAAGGATCGAGTTTGTTTGTGCGTGTGTTAATGTGGGAGTATATGCAAGGATCGGCGAGTTTATATGCATATGTGGGTGTATGCATGCATCAAGTTTATATGTATATGCGCAAATTTCATACATGTTTTGAACATTCAATAGTATAGGTGTATATGCGAGTGATTTATAGATGTATATGCACGTGTTGATAAGCGAAGTGAGGCCACAGGTTGGCTTAAACTTTTATGTTGCCTCATCTTCTGACTCTCAGTATGTTTTATCGGGTCAAACAGATTTGATGTGTTGCTGCCGCTAGTCAACTACACTCTCTGGCACACTTTGCAGAGCACCGAAACTAAGTTTATCGGAACTTAAAAAGCCGAACCACTTCCACACCACTGCATTAGTCTTTCCTTTCTTATCAACTATTTCGTCTGCATTCTTACTTGTGGAAGCTTGTTCATTCGCATCTGTATTCAGAGCACTCATTTTGTAGCTAAAACTTTCTGCGCCGCAGCTTAACCAACTGCTGTGCTGAGCCCTGGCAGCGTGTCTGTGTTATTCGTCATCACGTAAGTGACGTCAGATCACGCTCTTTCTGACGGCTGAGCACTGAATGTCATTCAGTGACAAGTAATAAATGTATAAGATCTTATATAAATAATAATATATATATATTTATATATATGCAAATTTATATCGAAATATCGGAAATGGGTTCAAAAATCATATCATCGTTATTGAAAAAAATTCTATCGCGATATATATTGATATCGAATTATTGTCCAGCCCTACGTTTTCAGAAATCATCATTTTCAGAAGCTGTTTTGATATTTCCCCCCATTTGGTTTGAATTTGTTACACTGGTTTATCACATTTGGCACTCCTATTGTTTCATGGTTTGACGCTTGTCGTAGCTGAATTCACAGTGCAGGAAAGCATCAGAAATCTTCTGACTCTGTCAGAAAGTAATCGGAGGGAAAATCTGATCGCAATAGCCATTAAGTGTCTTATTTAGCACGGCATCTCCAGTGCTAGCACATGCAGATTTTACTAGTGCCATAAGACCAAGAACTTGCATTTTGCCAAAATGTTTACTGTCCCCTGGATTGAAGAGCACTTCTTCATGTGTCTCAATAGCTCGGCACCTAAAAAATATGCCCTTGCAGTAAACCCAGTACTCATAGTTCTTACAGTAACCTTTAGCCTTTCAGTTAACTTTAAGTTAATAACCATATCCATTCTTCAGAACCTAATTGTTGTGCATGAAGTTTCCCCATTCCAGAGTTTCTCAAGCAACTCCTTCCTTGTTTTTGATCCAGCAGGGAAACTGAGAGCCCTTGCAATGTTGCTGTTCGTCTTTATGTGTGTTTGGAAGTGCTGTGCTATTTTAAAAACTGCTTTTTAACAAATAAAGCAGATATTTGTCCCTGCACTCGAAACAGCAGCTGACTGTATGGTGTCTGAAGTTCTGTCTTCTGAAGTTTTAACTGTAGATTTTTCATTGGCACAGTCATCATTAAAGTTTCCATTCGTTCATTCATTTTCTTTTCGGCTTAGTCCCTTTATTAATCTGGGGTCGCCACAGCGGAATGAACCGCTAACTTACACACCACGATTACTACACCACGATTTTACACAGTGGATGCCCTTCCAGCTGCAACCCATCTCTGGGAAACATCCACACACACTCATTCACACTCATACACTACAGACAATTTAGCCTACCCAATTCACCTGTACCGCATGTCTTTGGACTGTGGGGAAAACCGGAGCACCCTTAGGAAACCCACGCGAAGGCAGGGAGAACAAGCAAACCCCACACACATACGCCAACTGACCCAGCCGAGGCTCGAACCAGCAACCCAGCGACCTTCTTGCTGTGAGGCGACAGCACTACCTACTGTAAAGTTTCCATTGGCATTGACTGGAATTGAAAAAGAGCAGACCAGTAGTGATTCTTGATTAAAAAATGTTGACTTTCAAGTTCATCTTCTGTTTCCATTTCAGAGTCTGGAACATATTGTCCATTTGTGTCAGTCTACTCCTGATTTAACATACAAAGTGGTCCTCTGTTCTGTCATGGCGTGCGGTGTACATTCCCTTTTAAACATGACAGCCATTGAGGATATGAGGCACTGTTTCAATGATCTGGCATGAACGTGAGAAACCTGATGAAAAGATGAAATCTTGTAAGGAAGAACTTGCAGGTTAGCTTGTACTGTAAAGGCAAGAATGTCCTCATCTAGTGCAGGATTCTTAAAAAAGAGAGAGAGAAACAGAAAGGCCAGCAAAGGGAAGACATGCAAGCTTACCCTGAGGTTCCAGTCCAGTCCAATGTTGTTTCTTGTGATGTGGATGGAAATCCATGAGAGTTGGCTGGGCACCTGCAGATGTTAACAGCTGGCTCTGACCACCATATGTTGCTGATCCCCTGGATGGGGATGAATGAATGGATCGATAATATTCAGAGACCCTTACAGTCCCAGAGTCAGTCTGCACTCTCTAAAGTGATACTCGAGTTCATTCAGATCTGGCCAATCCAACCAGACATTTAGATATTTGTCCCTGCACTGAGGTTGATTGCATGGTTTCTGAAGTTCTGTCTTCTAAAGTTTTAACTGTAGATTTTTCATTGGCGCAGCCATCATTAAAGTTTCCATTGGCATTGACTGGAATTGTAGAAGAGCAGACCAGTAGTGATTCTTGATTCAAAAAAGTTGACTTTGCTTTGTTTTCAAGTTCATTTTCTGTATCGGTTTCAGAGTCTGGAACATATTTTGAATCATCATTAGATTCTCCACTTGTGTCAGTCTCCTGGTTTAACATACAAAACACAGGAAACTAAATAAAAAAAAAAACCCAAACTGAAATCCTTTAGGTTGGAGGAAGTAAAAATATAAAAACTAAAATAATGTGGTTGTGTAAGTGTGCACACCATTTGATGTTATTACAGCACTCTTTTGGGGAACAAGTCTATAAGCATGGCTCAAATTTGTGATGTTTGCCCACACTTCTCTGCAGAAACACTTCAAATCCGTTGTACTGCAATCGGCTCTTCTGTGCACAGCCCTCTTCAAATCACCTCACCAATTTTCAATTGGATTGTGTTCTGGGATTTGGCTAGGCCATTCCAAAACTTGAGTCTTGAATCTTTTGTTTCTAGATTTACTTTCACTTGTATTTCATTGCAGACAATACAACAAACATTATTTAATGTGTTCCTGATGATTTTTATTTTTCCCAAAACAAACACGTGCTCCAATTTTGGTTCTCGCAACATATTCCAAAAAAGTTGGAACAGTTAATCATTTACCACTTTTGGCTCGTTTCCACTGAGTGGTACAGTACGGTACGGTTCGGGTCGGTACGGGTCACCATTATCAGGCTTGCGTTTCCACTGTAAAGGGTACCCTTTTGGTGGGCGTGGTGTACTAAAGAGAGTTTCAGTCGATGTCATTCTCGCTCGAATAAATGTCTACAGTAAAGCAGTACAGAAGCTCTTCTAACAAAAGTGGTGTTAGAGAGCCCAGCAGGGGGCGCTCAACCTGCGGTCTGTGTGAGTCCTAATGCCCCAGTAAAAGTGAAGGGGACACTACACTGTCAGTGGGTGCCGTCTTTCGGATGAGACGTTAAAACCGAGGTCCTGACTCTCTGTGGTCATTAAAAATCCCATGGCACTTCTCGTAAAGAGTAGGGGTGTAACCCCGGTGTCCTGGCCAAAGTCCCTCAATTGGCACTTACCCATCATGGCCTCCTAATCATCCCCATCCACTGAATTGGCTCCATCACTGTCTCTTCACTCCACCAATAGCTGGTGTGTGGTGAGCGCACTGGCGCCGTTGACCTGTGGCTGCCGTCGCATCATCCAAGTGGATGCTGCACACTGGTGGTGGTGTGAAGAGACCCCCCCTCATGATTGTGAAGCGCTTTGGGTGTATGGCCATGCACAATAAATGCGCTATATAAATACACATTACATTACATTACAATACATTACATTACATTACAAAACAGATGCTTTAAGCAAACAAATCTTTTAAAATTTAGAGAGTAGGTTAAGATAAAAATGTAGAAAGCAAGAGAAACTCAAGACTGAGTGATATAAGAAACAGACAGCTAAATAAATAAATAGATACAAATACAAAGTGTGAATATTACTGTAGGACTTCTGGGTCCCGTGGCTTGAATTGCTTAGGGCCCCCAAATCACTAAATCCGGCCCTGCATGTCACAAGTTGTCACTGAATAAATGTGTGAATATAAAACCAACTTTACCCCAGTATCTGTCAACCAGCTAAAACTAGCTAACCTGGCTGCTTTAAGTTATTTTTCAGCAGGATTGTGGTCACCAAATAAATAAGACGTGTTGCCAGACACAAACTGTATTCAATCTCAAACCAAGGTGTCAGATGTCACCAGGACTTGGCAGATTTGGAAGATGTTAGAGCATGAAGCAAGCACCCAGTCGCTAGCTGATAAACTGGTGAATGGACATGCAGAGAGATGGAAACTGTGTGACAGCCAGTACAGGATCCTCAGGGATGTTTATGGCAGTGGCTGTGGAAGGAATGGCTTTCACACGATGCTCTGTGGTGGCCAAAATGTGTTGGGATCATTATAACATGGCTTGTAGCTCTGTGCTAGTCATGCCACACACTTATGTCAGGCCAACAAACAGAATGCCTGGAACTGTGGTGGTAAGTTTGCTTCAAATAAACTCTTAATTAATTTGCAAAATTTGCTGCATACCTTCGTATTAAAATATTTGACTATAACTCTGAATTTCCAAAAACATGGTGGGACTTTTATTATATTTAACTCTCTTTTTAACCCTTTATAGGGCACTCATTGATTGAAATAACAAATGGAACCACACTGAAGTGTCACTGAGTGTTATTAAAAGACTTTTTATGACTTAAAACATTTTCATTAAATGAAATTATATCATAATCTGTGTAAAAATGAAGTTACCATGAAGGAGGAGGATACTGTAGGTCAAGCCATCTACCTTTGAATTAAATTAAAACCAACCTCAATAATTATACACTTAAACAAACAACAACAAACAAGTGACAAAATACTGAAATGGTTCATATAATAAACTTTTAGGATCTAAAATCATGATTCTGTGACCAGCAGAGGGAACTGCTGTAACATTGTGGCTTTGTCTCAATTTTGTGTCCATCGCTAGTATTGTGTCCATGCAAAAATGCATCCTAAAATCTCCCCTTAACGAACATCTACTTGTATGTTGACAAATAAGAAGTACATATTATAATGGCCCGTTTCTACTGAGTAGTACGCTTTTATGGCCGTTTCCACTGTCAAAAGGCGTACCGAACCATACCGTACCACTTTTTCGGCACCCTTTCGAAAGGGTACCAAACACAAGAAAGGGTACCAAAAGGTGGAGCTACACGCGGTGCTGAACGCTGATTGGTTACAGAGATACGTCACGAGCTCGTGGAGCTAGCCAGAATCAAAACAATGGAACCGCCATGTTTTTAAATACACAGCCGAGACATTATCGTAATACTTTATGCATGTAATAACGAGCCATGGTTGACCCGAGCTCAAACAAACCTGGTCGTCGTCTTGATGAACAGCCACAAAGCCAAGAGGAACAAATTCTGCCGTGTCCTGTTGTTGTTTTACAAGCCTGCTAAAAGTGCGAGCAATTTCACTTTGTCCAGAGAGCTTGCGATCGCGTCTATATTTGAAATAACAAACTTTTTGAACTCATATTTGTAACGTGCGCGTGATCACTGAAGCGCTCTGATATCCGATCCATTCAGATGCGGACAAACCCCGAGAGTAAAGAGCGAAAAAACAAAGGAGAAGCCTGACAAAACAGCAGCAAATGATGCTTCTGCAACCTAAAACATGAACAAACTGCCGTGTTTAACTATTATCATCACCTTTTGGACCATTATGAAATCGGAATGACAAAATTACTCTCTAACAGAGGCTACACGTCCTGCTGAAGATTACAGACACAGATGAGAGGTTTGCATTGACTGTGGGCTTTATTTCGTGTTGTTGTTTTTTAACCCAAATAAGGCCTAAATGTCTGCTGTGTGTAGTTTTCTGTAATTGGTAACATAATGGAGACTGTAAGGGTCTGTATGTGTTCATCTATGTTGCATTTATTTATTTATTTAATATAATTACAGACGTTACAGTAGGCTATTTCACACTATCATTGATCTGCAGTTATAATCAAATCATGTTCATAGAAAGGTTAGTAATAAACATTTGTACACAAGTATTGATGTGTATAAAGCATCTGTGTTGTGAGAAGTGCTTCTCATATGATATGTGAACGACCTGTACGGCGTTACTGTGACATTTCCTTGAGTAAACATGACGTCGTCTGAAACTTTGTCGTACACCACGCCCACCAAAAGGGTACCCTTGGTAGTGGAAATGCAAGCTTGATAACGGTGACCCGTACCATACCGTAGTGTACCTCTCAGTGGAAACGAGCCATAATTATTTTGTAAAACTCCATTTTTGGAGAAAAAAAATAGATACATTTATGTAGTTTGAAGTCTGACATTTGAGAAAGCAGTCACATACTTTATCAGTTCTTTAACTTTTTAACATTTTGTGCTAAATTCTACCTTATGGCCCGTTTCCACTGTCAAAACCTATAAAAGCGAACCATACCGTACCACTTTTTGGGTACCTTTTGCAAAGGGTAGCTAAGCACAGCAAAAGGGTACCAAAAGGCGGAGCTAGACGTGCAACTGAACACCATTGGTTTACAGAGATACGTCACTCGCTCGTGGACAAGCCAGAATGAAAACAAAGGAACCGCCATGGTTTAAATACACAGCCGAGACATTACACCGTAATAATATATACATATAATAAAAAGCCATTGTCGACCCGAGCTCAAACAAACCTTGTCGTCGTCTTGATGAACAGCCACAAAGCCAAGAAGAAGAGCAGAATTTACGCTGTGCCCCGTAGTTTTTTACAAGGCCGTCTAAAGTTGTCACCGCGCATCTGTAAATGTGCGCGTGATTATTGAAGTGCTTCTGACATCCGATCCTGTCATAAATGGACAAAACCCGAGAGTGACCCTCGAAAAAACAAAAGAGAACCCAGAAAAACAAAGGAGCAAATGATTGTTTCAACGACCTAAAACATGAACAAACTGCCATGTTTAACTATTGTCATCAACTTTTGAACTATTATGAACTGGGAATGACGGAATTACTCTCTAACATAGGTCACATGTTCTGGTGAAGAATAAAGAAGCAGATGAGAGGTTTGCACTGACTGTGAGCTATATGTTGTGTGTTGTTTTTGAACCCAAATAAGGCCTAAATGCATGCTGTGTGTAGTTTTTCTGTAATTAGTAACATTTCGGAGACTGTAAGGGGCCTGCAGTTTTAATCAAATCATGTTCATAAAAAGGGTAGTGATGAACATTTCTACACAAGTATTTATGTGTATAAAGCATCTGTTTTGTGAGAAGTGCTTCTAATATGATATGTGAATGACCTGTACGGCGTTACTGTAGACATTTCCTCCAGCGAAAAATGACGTTGACTGAAACTTGTTGTACACATCTTGGAATTAATAAATAATATTTTTTTCTCCATGACATGTCAGACTAGTTGGACATATTTAATAAATGGTGTTGTCATGCCAAAGGACAACAAAACGTAACAATTTTATATGGGTTTCAAAATATGTCAATAATGTTGAGCCAAAATCTTGTGCATTTCGTGGGCTTCCTCTGGGTCTTCAATCACTTGATCATAAATGGGGTCCTACAATTAAGTTTCTATGGAATTGTCATTTAATTGTCAATTTAAAATTAGCATATAATGCCTCACTAGAGCACATGGTTTTCAGCGGCAAAATGTATCAAGTTGAAAGTATTGCGGTTTATTAAAATAGCAACTTTAGGTTTTTATTACTGATTTTCTTTTTAATTTATGAGATATATTTTGAACTATGCTTGACATAGTAAGACTATAGGGCAGATTTGAGATTTGGCTGAAAAATCTAAAAGTTATGTTTGTAAAGAAAATTCTAATAATAAACAGCATTTTTTTATAACAAGAGTAACTAATTATATTTATGTTATGTTTAACAGTGAAAATGTAACATCACAGCAACAACTCTTGTATTAGCATGTAAACATTAGCACCTTCAGTAGTCGGAGTAGCTATTTACCTCCATTTTCAACACAGGCTCATTCTGAAAACGCAGGCCTATGGACGTTTCTGGAGACCGCTAGTTATGTAGCCAGAGGTACGTATGGCTGCAATTAATTTTTTAAATCGAACGCTACGGGGCGGTGCGACGCCGTTCCTTTTTAGCGCTTACCAGCTGACCTCTTACCTCTATGTGGACGACTTTCCCGCTGCAACCAGTTTGTCCCATTTAGCTCATCGTGAACTTTGGCAGACTTGAAATGCAGAGAGGAGTTGACCACGATGACGGGGTTTGAGTCCAGTGAAGAATGGTTCCAGAAAGCAGGTAAGACAAAAACAGAATCCAAAAAATAATATAAACGAGCAAATAACAGGGTGAGAATGTGGTAAAATCTGAAAAAGTGGTAAAAATCAGACGAGGGCTTTTCTTTTTTTTTATCTGGATTGCTTTTGAAACTTGTTGGTTGAGTTTAGGGAAGGAGGAGGGTGGGTCAGTTGATTGGTCGGTCAGTCAGTCAGTCAACAGCGGCCTCTTGCGGGTTTACCCGAAAACAGCAGGCGCGAACGGAACTCGCGAGAGAAATTTTGAGATTTAAAAAAGCATCCACAATGGCCTCTCGTGAATTCGCAAAAAACAAACACTGCAAAAATACGAACCTTCCGGGTCGTATTTTGCAGCCTCCAAAAACGTGTGTAGAGGTACGTTTCAGAATAAGCCTACATTCATGTAAGTACACAAATCACTTGTCTTTCTTCAAGCAGGGGGTTTGAGTGATTTGGGTCTTTTTTTAAACAGTCAAAAGTATTTATTTAATGATCATACAAACCCTCATGCAAACTTTATACAATATATGTATATCCAAAGGTGGGAAAATGTATTTGCCCCCAGCCATAATTCTGAGTGTTTTTGTGTATTTCTCATGTTAAACCATTTTAAATATTAAAGCATAACGTATCAAAACAAAGGCAACCTTAGAATACAGCTTTCAAAATACAGTATACTGCTTTAAAAGTACGATAATGCAAGACACTCAATTGATTCGTATGTGCTTAATTCATGATATCGTTAAAATCAGGACACAGGGAAGGTTCTCTGAACCATTATTGTTTTTAATGCCTTTAGAGTTCATCATAAAATAATCAGTGTAATGCCATGAAAATCAGTAAGCAGTTTCCTAAACATGTATTCATCTGTATAGTAATCTGTGAAGTGTATTAAAATCCTCAGATGGTTTCAGAGCGCAGGCATGGCCTCATCTTCAGATGTTGGTGACATGTTGTTTGTTGGACTCTGTGTTCTTATCCTTTGCCGCAGCTCAAAGCTTTGCCTCTCCATCTCTTCCAGGACAGATTTACTCAAAGACTGAAGAAGGACAAGATGGAAAATATGTAAGAGAAACTATGGTCACACTTTAATGCACATTAACAAACCATTAACTAAGACCTTTAGCTCAGTAAACTACTAATTAGCTGCTTATTATAGGTAGTAAGGGAGTAGTTGGGTTAAGGTTTTGGTAGGATAAGGGATGTAAAAGATCATGCTTTATACAGGAGGTGTTGATATCTTAATAAAAGGCAGGTAAAAGCCAGTAGTAAATGGTGTGAATTGCCGAACATAGAAATTCACAGCAGTCAGACTCACGACTGGTAATTATGCTGGTAAGACTCGTAAATAGTTTGGCACATCACACACACATATTCATCATTCATGTTTTCATTCATTTTCTTCTGCTTTTCCGGGGCCGGGTCACAGGGGCAGCAGTCTCAGAGGAGAACCCCAGATCTCCCTCTCCCTCCCTCATTTCCTTCAGCTCCTTCGACAGGATCCCGAGGCGTTCCCAGGCCAGCTTAGACACATAGTCCCTCCAGTGTGTCCTGGGTCTTCCCTGAGGTCTCCTCCTGGTGGGACATGCCTGAAACACCTCTCTAGGTACAGTAGGTGTCCAGGACCATCCAACAGATGCCCGAGCCACCTCAGCTGACCTCTCTCGATGTGGAGGAGCAGTGGTTCTACTCCGAGCTCCTCCTGGGTGGCAGAGCTCCGCACACTATCTATAAGGGTGCGCCCTGCCACCCTGTGAAGCAAACTCATTTTGGCCACTTGTATCCAAGTTCTTGTCCTTTCTCTCGTGACCATAGGTGAGATTAGGAACGTAGATTGACTGGTAAATCGAGAGCTTTGCCTTTCGGCTCAGATCCTTCTTTACCACAACAGACCAGTACATCAACTGCACTACTGCTGCCGCTGTACCAATCCACAGTATGTCCACAGGAATGTAAGGAGACAAAATCAACCTTAACCCTAACCTTTAACAATATTATAAACACAAGAAAGCCATGTTTTGTCCATTAGGTGACATTAGAAACAAACTTTTAAAGGACCTACATTGGCACTGTGGCAATGCCACATTTGAACAGATCATAAAACATATACTTTTACATCAAAAATTACAATTTTAGATGGTCAAAATAGCTTAAAGCCAAAAAAATGTCACGTCCAAGTTAGTCTTGCCAAAAGTAAAGTGATCAGTATTGTTATTTTGAAGCTTAACAATTTGAAATGTTTACTCTCTTTTCCTCATTTATGTTAAACTGATTTGACAGAACCTACTGTACATGCAAATACGTGGTATAGAAATAAAGATGAAATTAATTGAATCATCTTTGCAAACACCTAATGGTGATCACCATCAAAAATGTAAAAATCCACCGAAAAGTCCAAAATAAGCACATTTCTCAGGAATTTGAAGGATGATTTTGACAAAACATTTATGGAGAAAAAGGAAAAAAAATATATTTTTCATTAAATATTTAATAAAAAAAGAAAACCCAAGCTGAAAACATACTCCTATATACATTTCTGGAGAGTGGCAAATACGTCCCAGGAGATAAGTTTTGCAGTGTTTGTTTTCACGAATCCACCAGAGGCCGCTGCGTACGCTTTTTAAGATCTCAAATTTCTCTCGCGAGTGCCATTCGCACCTTGCATAAATCCACCAGAAGCCACTGTCGACTGATTGATCGACTGACCCACCCTCCTTAGTGTTTTCAAAAGCAATCCAGAAAAAAAGCCCTCGTGGCAGCCTAATTTTTACCATGTTTTCAGATTTTACAACATTTTCACCCTGCTATTTACTTGTTTTATTTTTGGGCTTTTGATTTTGTCTTACCTGCTTTCTGGAACCGTTCTTCACCGGACTCAAACCCTATCATCGTGGTCGACTCTGCTGATGTACGCAGCGTGCCACTGGACAAACTTGTAACAGCGGAAAAGCTGTCCATACGGAGGTAATTGGCCAGCTAGTAAACGTAAAAAGGAACGGTGTCATATCGCCCCGTAGCGTTCGTTTTAAAGACGAAATGCAGCCAAACGTATCTCTCGCTACATAATTCGCGATCTCCAGATATGTATATCGGGCTACGTTTTCAGAATGAGCCTTTGCTGGAAAAAACAGTACCATCGGATGCTGTACGACTCAAGTAACAGAAAGAGGCAACGAGGATGCACACAGCATTATTGTAAATTTTACAAAAGCTTTTGATAACTAAAGGTGTAATCTATTAATGTCACTAACCAAAAACCAGGCAGGTGACTTTAGGGTCTGGTGCAAAACATACACACCAAGTTTCATAACAAGTTGCATTTTTAAAATACTGAATTGTACATCAAATTTCAAAATGAATCCCAAAATATCTGACATTGAATAATGCTTGACCTTGTGAAATGAAGTGATGTTACATTCATTCATTTTCTTTTCGGCTTAGTCCCTTTATTAATCTAGGGTCGCCACAGCGGAATATACCGCCAACATATCTAGCACATGTTTTACGCAGCAGATGCCCTTCCAGCTGCAACCCATCTCTGGGAAACATCCACACACACTCATTCACACTCATACACTACGGACAATTTAGTCTACCCAATTCACCTGTAGCTACTGCATGTCTTTGGACTGTGGGGGAAACCGGAGCACCCGGAGGAAACCCATGCGAACGCAGGGAGAACATGCAAACTCCACACAGAAACGCCAACTGACCCAGCCGAGGCTCAAACCAGCGACCTTCTTGCTGTGAGGCGACAGCACTATCTACTGCGCCACTGCATCACCCGTGATGTTACATTAATTCAAAAATATTACTTAATAGAAAATGCCACATTATACAGTATAAAACTCACCTGATTCTCAGCCAGAGCCTCTTTGGCCATGTAATGTTCTCGTTTAATCTTAATTTCCACCTCTTCTGGAATATCAGGCACTATCCAGTCAATAATACGTCCAATCAGAAGTACAACATGCTGAAAATCCAGAATGAGTTTTTAAATTTGTCCTCTGTTTTTATTTCATGATCCTCCATATCAAATATCTCCTTTAGTACTTACTGAAAATGACAATTTAGTGAAATTAAAACATACATTTTGGTTAAACAAGTATAAGACTCCGCACCTCAAATATAATGACAAAACTCAGTCGTATGGCCAGCAGATGATAGTAATCCTGTGTGTTCTGTCCTTTCTCATCCCTAAGCCCTCGATATCTATTAAAAAAAGAAACAGAAATTTTCTATTTGCAATATGAATAAAATAACAGTCACTAAAATGAAACAGCCAAATAAATTGGTGTTAAATACTTAAATGTATTAGTTTTAATCTTATTACTCCAAAAATGCAGTGTAAAAAAAGTACATTACTGTAATAGCCAGCTTCTACTGTATGTCTTGAAAGTTAAAGGTTTTTGCAACAGAATAGAAAAATAATCAAAAGTGTGACACCCTGCGGTTGAACTAGGTATTGCACTCCTGGATCAACATACTTTTTCACTGGGCGCATCCTCTGATGAGCCCACGCAAGCGCAGGTTGCCAAATTGAGTGTGGCTGACTATTAAGCCATGCCTGATTTGAACCATTTTCTACCTAAAAGCAATGGCACGCAACATAGGACAAATTTCCCATACTAAAAGGAGTTTTTGTCCTAACCAAGACCTGAAATTTATAGTTTAGAAACGGCTTCTATTTCTCACAGCTGAACAACAAAATAAACAATGATCACCTCAGGTGCACCTCATGTGCTTTATTTAGTGTTTAATGCTAATAAAGTGATGTAACAATGTAACCTGCTCACCTATTGTTTACATTCGTAATGTTTATGTTATCTGCTAATTAAGAACCACCTCATGTGGAACTGTGAATCTGTGTCTCATTTCGGAGTCTGCTACTGTCCATCGGAGGTCGCATTTTCAGTCGTGGGTACATGCTTTGAAAGCCTTCCTTTTTTTTTTTGAGTGTACAAAATCTTACGTACCCTTAACAGTGTGTAAACAGTTGGATCTTTACCTGCATGACATCTCATTCTGGGTGAAGTTTGCAGGGGCGACTGAGAGTGTGAAGTTGATGTATCCGCTCATGCTGCCCGCAGTGTAGCGGTAAAAGAGACGCGGCAGGAAATCTGACGTGAAGGCAATCAGGAAAGCCTGGCAATAGAACAGATTCCAAACATGCCATAACAGGATATACAATCGATCTAATTACCAATATTTTTGGACATCAAAAGTGATATGTAAAAATCATAAACATGTGTAAATCAGACTAACAGCGATAGCTGGGCCAAATTTTCCACTGGCACGCATACTGCAAAGCTGATGAAGGATACTGACATTTTGCAGTAATCATATAACAAATTTAGATTTATGTGACAAAAGGGTTGTAAAACTACAACCTTATTTTCTGAATGGGAACTATCTGCTTTATTTTAAAAAAATCTCACTGGAAAGCAATTTAAATTTGTGTTATGATTCTCACATCCAAGTGAAAATGCAGAATAATGTAATTAATACAGATGCCACGATAAATAATGAAAAGACTTGCATTGCTGATGACAGCCAGATAGGAGATGAACTGCAGGATGGTCAGCCAGATGCCAATGTCTTGCGCTCTTTCCACAACTGGCCTGCGGTACTCGCACACAAACTTCTGGGCATCCAGACGGACCTCTACCCAGTTATTTATCAAAGCAAACAATGGAGCCAAGGGACAGGCTGCTACGAAGATGGTAATAAAGCCAAACTGCAGAACTAAAGAGATAAAGAAACACAAAATTAGCATTTAATTTGAACCAAACCCCAGTGGCCTTCAGTTTGATCACATTTTAAGAAATGTTTATATTTTGTATTATGTTAAATAATGTAATTTACACTTGCAAATATAAAAAAGAATCTTCTCTCATAACCGATATCATCATAAGCTGCAATGAGAACCAAAAGAATATAAAGCAAGATTGTGACATTGAGGTATTACACTGAATAAAATGACCAAGATTTGCATAGAATAAACCTGTCTAAAGCAGTTATTAGACGTGAACTTACTAATCTGATTGGATCATTTCTATGGTAATAGCTGAACTGTCAGAGCCAATAAACCGCTGACTGGATAAAGTCTGTGACCCTAATATAATGAGGATCTTTGAAATCAAGAATGCATTCATTCCATTTTTACATATTAAGAAGTATACTATTATTTAACATTTTAAACAATATAGAAAAAACCCTGCAATTGTAATGAGTAAAAACAAATGGCATATTTATTAATGGTGTTATTCCTAATAAGGATTCACATCGATTTGGTTACAGTGTGCAAGGAAGTGGAGATTAAGGTCCAATGCCACCAAAATGTTTTAACAACTAAATTGATAAAAGGTAATCCAATGCAAGTGCAAAAACCATAGGTCAATACTATACAAAGGAGTAAAGCTAAACTGAGGGCCTATAACTATGGGGGTGGGTGGGGGGGGGTGCAAGTGCAGGTGTACATAATCAATTAAACAATTTAGCAAATGGTTAAAAAAATGGGTAAAAAAATGCAGGAAAAAAACAGGCAAGCAAAAAACCCAAAAATAGAACGTTACCGGACATTACTGCCTGTTATATGTTGATGCTTCCTGGTGCCATTAACAGAGACTACGGCATAGTGGTGTGGTGGGAACAAGGTTTACTAGAAAAGGGGCAGAAGGAAGATTTCATGGGGGAACAGAATAAAGGGTCCATTGTAAAGCCAGTCTCAGGAAGATCTAAGTAGAAGGAGAAAAAGAGAGAGAGAAGCCAGGGAAAGTAATGGGATTAGCCAAGGAGTAGTTTATGGCAATAGTAACAATTAAATGACTCAGAGTTAAACCAGGTCAACGGCCCACAGGAAAACGGACAGATGGAGAAATTAAGGTAAAGTTGGGAGTCCAACTGAGGAGTGATAGAGACCCAGGTGGAACAAAGATGACCTGAAGTTACACAGAAAGGCTTTGAGGGTCAAGGTAATATATACATTCAGGGTAACACAGTGAGATGGGGGCTCTGCAATTTGATTGAGCTAAAGCCAGGGAGAATAAGGGTCAAGGCAGAGCCGTAGGGAAGGAAGAGCAGATGCTAAGAGCCAGCAAGTCTGGGCCAAAGCCAGATGATAGACCAAGGTTCAGTTGAATGAATGACAGATCCCACTGTAGACCCGAGAGCTGACAGACAATGGTGAAGTCAAGGAAGCATGAAGCCAAGGAGGACCCACTAGATTGAAGGTCCGAGCTAGAGGTAGGAAATCAATACACCTGGAACTGGCTTACATTGGCAAAGATGGAGGGAGTAGAAAGCTGCAGAACCATCAGTGCCTAGTTTAACTTTCGCACTCCTCCTCACCCAAGATTACTGTTCCCTTTCATAAAATAAGACTTCTTGGACCTTGCTTTAGACCAAAGGTCATCAACTCTAATCCTGGAGATCTACCTTCTTGCAGAGTTGGGTTCAATTCCTGATCAAGCACAGCTACAGTATTTGTAATTATCAAATGCTACTTCAGATCTTTCCTAGTTGGTTCAGTTGTTTTTGATCAGAAGATTGGCAAGAAGGTAGATTTCAAGGAACAGGGTTGAAGACCAATGCTTTAGGCAGACAGATTTCATAACCTTTTTCATTCTGGGCATAATGGACATTTTGTTGAAATTCAGTTCATGGTCCTCAAAGTTCACAAGTCTATTATAATATAGTGCTCATTAAAAGTCAGCTTGAACCTTGGTCTGTTGCCCCATTAGTTTCACCTTGGAACATTGTCGCACTGACTAGACTTTGGATTCTATACACTGCTTCAGCCCTATAGCTCTGTGGCTCCAGTGGGCTCTGCCCTTATCCTGACTCACACCAGCTCCACATTTGTCTACTAAACCCCTGGCTCCATGGTGGTCACACCCTGGCTACAGTGCCAGATTGGTCTTTCGAAAAGCAGTGTTGCCCTTGTTCTTTATGCCCTCAAATCTGGCTAGGTCTCCACCTTATCTAGCTTCTAAAATTCAACCATCAACAATAATACAGGATACCGGAGAACTCACCCATTTCCAGATACTCATCAAATAGTCCTAAACACACCAGCAACTGATAGTCATTTTCCCATGGGTTGATCTGTGAATTGGTGTCTGGTTCATCTATAACCTCCTGACTGGGAGCTGGCTTTAACTTCCTCTTGTGCCACCATGTTTTGAATTTACTGTTTAAAAGACAGGGATAATTCATGGGTCTAATTCTTCTTATAAAATATACTAAAATGTATAAACAAAACCTGTAAGAAGATGCATTGAGCATAGACTTACGGTAATACAAATTCCTGGATGTTGCTGATGACCTGTTTGCCTACCATGATTACTAACAACTCTTGTGCAAGCTCAATGAGACATCCAGATGCACCACACTACATACAACAAGAACAGAAACCACACATTGAGTTATTCAAATCATTTTTCCTGATTGTGCAATTGTGTAATTTTGTGAGAAGATTAGCTTGTAAAAGAGTAAACACTAACATCCTCATTTCGGATTCCTAGTAATGTGCTATAGCTTCCAGGGTATCCAACAAACCTGTAGAACAGATCAAATATTAGATGAATATTGAATCCTCATAAATATTCATTTATTTGTACTGTGTAGATACATGCCTGCCCTTGAAAAATGCAATGTAAACAGGAGATGAGTAGAAGTTGACAAACTGGAAGATGAAGACCTTGAGGATGAATGCATTCTCATATTCTGTCTGGGTGCGGTGCATTTCTAATATAGGAAAGTTGACAATACTTGGTCATTAGGAAATAAGTAAATATTATGTGTAGATGTTATATAACTTACCCCATCTTGTCAGACACTGAGCCAGGTAGGTATAAAGCCGTGACAACAACAGGATAACCAGTAAATTTAGCATTGAACCAGTGAGGCTAGCTATTCTTCCAGCCTACAGGGAGAAAAAAAAACTCTTAGTAAGCAAAAATGTTATGGTGCACTAAGCAATATTTGAAAATCTCTTTTGATCATAGTGTGGAACCGGGTCCAGCAGTAAGAACCAAATCAGCAGTAATGGGCTTGTCTAGTAATGATAAAGGAGATATCAAAAAGGGGAAAGTTCCTGTTGATGCATGGGCATGTTTGGTGCTATCAAATATTAACTTTGTTTTGCTACACTTGATTAGTGGACCTTTAAGTAAAAATTCCTCTACAATGGCTAAGTAATATTTGATCTGCATCAGTGTTGAAGGTTAACGTAATTTTGTGTTAGCTTTTGAATCATAGCTGGATTCTAGTCAAGCTGGTTTCTTTGGCTGGTTATTGATGACCAGATGCCAGCTAGGGTGACCTGTGGTAACTGACACTAAGACATTTTAGCAGATCAGTCCATGAATAAAACTTATTGGTCCAGTATGAAATTAGAGACCGCTTTCAAGCAACAATCACTTCAGAATATTTGATTATTATGAACAGGTCAGGCATACAAAGGAACAGAAAGAATCTTACTGAAAATATGAAGAAGGCACTCTGAGATCTGTAGATAATGATGCTTAGTATGGTCCGATACAGTATGATGGCCATCAGGAATATCAAAACTATGGAAATCTGAAAGCACAATGAATAAATTCAAGACTGATTATGGCGAATTTGAAATTTTGTTGAGATCACTTAATGACCTGAATGATGGATTAGCTCCCCAGTATTTGAGTGAGCTCCTGGTGTATTACAGTCTCCCACAGCTGCTACACTAAATACATTGTAGACAATTGATTATTCCTAGAATGTCCAAATCAACTGTAGGTAGTACATTTTTCTTATATCTAGCACCTAAACTCTGGACCAGCTTTCCTAATACAGTATGAGAGGCAGACACACTCTTTTAGTTTAAAAGTGGACTAAAGACACATCTCTTTGCATCGGCATACACATAAAACACAAACTCCAAACTAATCCAAATCTTCTAAAGGTTTGTTAGGCTGCAATAATCAAGGTTACTTGGAGCTGGGAACAATTCCCAAAAAGACACTGTAACTTGAAAGGCATCTACGCACGCTCATGTTAGTTGACTGTTTCTTCTTAGGTCTACTTAATTGTTGATTTGGCCCATATCTTGAGCAGATAACTTTCATGGTCATCAATAAGTCGAGAGCATAAGTCTCATTTCTGCAAAGACCCCAGAGACAGACTAGTCTTTGCATTGATCCCGTCAGCTAGTCTGAACACCAAACTGGTGACCTACTTGGTCTTGTACCTTCTCCCCAACCGACGGTCATCGTTCTCAAGCCTCTGACATCCAGACTGGAGCTCTGCATAAGACGCTTGGTCAGAGCTTGCTGAGCTGAGCCAGGTTTCTCTCTAAAAGTTTATTTTTCTTCACTTTTTCTTAAATTTTTCAGTGAGTTGATGAAGTTTGTCCCTTGCTTTCTGGCTTGCTTGGTTTGGACAAGTGGAGCTGCGAATTGGTGGCGTTCAATCACTAAAGATTGAAAAAATGGAAATCAGTGGACTTACCATTAGAATGATGACCATGTTGCCGGTTAAAGTACGACTTAGTCGACGGGTCTCTGGAAAATAAGGCTCCTCAGCCCCAGTCACAGGATTGCGAACTGTCATAGGTGCCAGTGCTGTGAATTCTGGTCTTGGCCTTTCCTAATATTAGAACGGAAATGTGGAAAGCAATCAATGTACATGATATTATTGCTTTTCTATTAGCCAAAGTATTGCATTCCTAAAACTTGAGGACAACTAAGTATTTAAGCTTTTGACACTCTGTAACCAACTTTTTCACCTCTATTTCTTCAAATTCGGAGCAGTCCCATCGGTGTGAAAGTATAGAGCTTGTCCGCTTCCAGTACTCCAGGAATGTGACGGCCCACAGAGACATGAATATACTGAAGAACACAGTTCCTCCATTGTCAAATAGCAAGCCTGCCTATTGCAAATTTATGAACACTTATTTTGAGTAACTTTATTTTTGGCTTACTAATTACTATAAACTGTTCACAAACTTGTAGAAGAGTCACCTTGTAAGTATAGCAGATACTCGAGAGGTTCCAGTGGCTGCAGATGTTGCATAGTGGACACATGATGAAGGCATTTCCACTGGAGCACAACTCTTCTCTGTGGACAAGATACCAGCATTAATTACAGGGCTCAAGGATCATGACTGGTGCAGAGTCATCAATATTACGCCATTATTAGCAAGCATGTGATAATACTCACGCTGGCACATCAGTGACCATCAGCCAGATACCAAACAGAAATATAATAAATCCCACAACTGCTGCTGGTAATAACCAACCAGTGTAGAAACCTGAAGACAACAGAAAGAAGTAATGTTACTTACAAGTTTTAATGCAAAATTGCATTAATTAATTCATTTTCGGCTTAGTCCCTTTATTCATCTGGTGCCGCCAAAGCAGAATGAACCACCAACTTATCCAGCATATGTTTTACGCAGTGGATGCCCTTCCATCTGCAACCTGTCACTGGGAAATGTCCACACTCATACACTACGGTCAATTTTAGCATACCCAATTCACCTGTACCACCTGTCTTTGAACTGTGGGGGAAACCGGAGCACCCGGAGGAAACCCACGCGAACACGGGGAGAACATGCAAACTTCACACAGAAATGCCAACTGACCCAGCCGAGGCTTAAACCTGCGACCTTCTTGCTGTGAGGCAAACATGCTACCCACTGCGCCCCCGCATTTATCGGTTCCAATGAATTCAGTTGTCATATCAAGTAAATAAAAAAGTCAGCTAGACAGATTGGTTCAACCATACCCAGCCATGCAAAATAGAGTGCTATTTTCTCTCCAAAGTATTCACGGATGTGATCCAGAGGTTGGTATTTCCTCCAGCAAGCCCAGCGTGCCCAGTAGTGATGGAGGATCTGCCTCATGTTCAGACATTGTGGATCTTCTTGGGTCTTTGGCAGCTCAAATGGACCCTAATGCAAAGAAAACAATCCTCACCTTTTCAAAATTCATATGAAATAGTGCTTTTTTTGATGATTTTCTATTTTGGATGTACACAAAAAAAGACTTCTGCTGCTTGTTCAAAGTACTTATTTAAAATGAGCTGAATCAACACAATATTTGAGTTTTTTGGGGGCACAACCTAATAGATTTATGTTCTATTAACTGGAATTTCTAAAAACAATTAAGTTAACTTAATCGATTTGTGTTGAGACAGCATGAATTGGGAATGAACAAGGAATTGTGTGAAACAGATGTAGCCGATTCTTACCTCATGTAAGGGAAAAGCAGCAGTGAGAACTTTCTCACTAACCAGCCTCCCAATGCCAACTTCTCCTCTTTTCAGTGCTCCGTATGGAGTCCTGGCTAAAATCTCATACAGCTTTAAGATAATATAATCACAAAAAAAAAGTGACAGGTCAGTTCTGTATGCACAACATGCTGGAAAATAGATCTCAAAGTATCAAATAATCAATGGAATATTAATAATTTGCTAAATTAATTAAACATGGGTGCCTAATAGGGTTGCAAAATGTTAATTCAAATGATTTGTTCAAAATGGCTGATTCATTCAGAAATTTGATCACTGCTTCTGAAATCACATAGTCTCTTAGATCTGTGTAGTATGAATGTAAGCCAGATGTTGTACACTCTTGTTGTTGTCATCCTTATACTTTTTAAAATTAAACTACAAATTAAAAGTCTTGGTTACTTTCACTGAATTGGATTTCACCAAATGACCGAGTAATACTTACTATTTGGTGTCTCTGTGTGATTTTGAAAAAAGTGTCCTTGTTTTCATGACCAAGAAATCTAGAAGAAGAATATAAAGTAAACACACACTTATAAAACAGTGTGTATACATGCAGAAGCTATTTTGGAAATGAAGTGATATTACACGACACATCTCTGAATATAAGATGAAAACAATAACAGGAAAAATGAGATAACCAAAGGATGAACGGTCCGTGTAACTACAAAAATGTCATCACAGTCTTTTTTTCATTTTATAAAACATAAATAAAAGAAAAAAGGTGAAGTATGTTTTAAGTTATCATTATGGTGATCGGTGTTTTTTTTAGTTTTGATTTTGAAATGTCATTATTAAGAGCTTATTTTTAACAGTGGCACTTCAGATTTCTTCTGGCACTACGAAAGCTAGATAGTTGTAAAATTAAACAAATGTCATTTCATATAGTGATGTAACACTTTAAATAAGGTCTCATTAGACGTTCAATTTACTGAAATGGTTCGTCATTTTATTATATGTAAATATATACATATAATCATTCATTCATTCATTTTCTTGTCGGCTTAGTCCCTTTATTAATCTGGGGTCGCCACAGCGGAATGAACCGCCAACTTATCCAGCAGATTTTTTACGTGGCGGATGCCCTTCCAGCCGCAACCCATCACTGGGAAAACATTTAATCTATTAAATATATATAATATATCTATTATACAGTATGTAAATATGCTGATTTCTTTGAGTTCGATAAAGGATGCATGAAATGGGCCGACGATCATTGAGACTGGGGTGTGGATGATTGGAAGAAAGTAACCTGATTAGTAGATTTGTCGCAATGTCTGGGAACTGTATGACCTTCTTAGAAATTTCCAGAAGTCCTATCGCCACGTCACTGAGTCAGGACCTTGGTTATTAGGCAGGTGGTCATAATGTTATGGCTGTTCTAGTTTAGTTCTATTTGTTTAAATATAATTTAACAGCTTGGTCACAAAGTTGTTTGTGAGTGTCCATATATATATGTGGTGTCAGACTGACACAAGAGGCACTTTGCATAAGTATAGGGAGACCGTGTTGTGTTTGTCTTCAAGGTGGTGCTGACACTATGCAAACAATAAATTGTATTACTTACATATTACATGACAGGCTCTGATCCTCTTAGCAAACCGCTAAGGGTTTGGCTTAAGCTGTCTGGCTATGTTTCAATCAACAGATAAAAAAGAATAACAATAATTTTTACACTAACATTAAGGTTTCATTAATTAACTTTAATGCATTTACTAATAATGGGCAATACTTGTCGAGCATTTATTAATCATATATCAACAGTTACTAATGCATTAATAAAATCCAAACACGTGCTTGTTAATATTAGTTAATGCTCTGTGAGTAAATATGAACAACTTTTTTTCATTATCGTTAACAAAAATGAACAAATAATGTAATAAATGTATTGTTCATTGTTTTCTCATGTTAATAAATGCATTAACCAAAATTAAGTAATACAACCTTATTGTAAAGTGTTACCATAATAATAATAAAATCCTCTACCAAATAAATGTCTGAGTGCATATTTTTTTTTTAAATATTTTTTTATGTTAATTTGAGTTAATTTTTTTATTTTATGTTAATTTGAATGATTTCCCAATAAGTAATTACTTTGTTCTTTTGAGCAAGGAAAGGAATGGGAACCGTCTATTATTTACAAATATTTGAAAAATCATATTCCAATTTTTTCCTCAGTATAAATTGAAACTTAGGATGAAATAGCTAGTTGATATAATAAGAATTTATGCATATTATCATATAATATTACTGCGCAACCAAACCAAACTTACTAGTGACACTTAATATACACTGTAAACACCAATGCTGGGTTTCAAACCTGTTTAGCTTTACTTGCTAACTGTTTAGAAGGTTATATACAGTATCATGCAATTGTAACATGCCAACTATTACTTCTAATCGATAACATTGACAGCATAAATGTTCTGCTAGATTTTTACGTCAGCATATATGAAATTGAAATGTTTGAGTCAATTGCTATCAAAATAAATGAGCTGTGTAACTCAGTTGGGAGAAATTATATATATATATATATAGCTGTCAAAATCTATGATCAGGGTAACCTAAATATTTTAAGTTAGGAGAAATCTTGCATGAGTACAACATAGAGGTATTGAGGTTTCTGTTTACTTAAAAATTAGAAATTTCATAACTTAAATAAACTGACGTAACTGATTAACTCATGTTTTTTGAGTTTTGCCAACTTATTCAGGTTTACAGTGTAAAGCGGGCCCCATTATATTAATTAACAGTCCAGTAGAATCCTATTTTGGATTTTCTATCTATCTATCTATCTATCTATCTATCTATCTATCTATCTATCTATCTATCTATCTATCTATCTATCTATCTATCTATCTATCATCTATCTATCTATCTATCTATCTATCTATCTATCTATCTATCTATCTATCTATCTATCTAATTTGTTTACCTCTCTAGTTTAGTGGTGCGAAACGGGCAAGTGTAGTAGTCCGGTGGATAGTTGGGCACATCTTGTGCCATTATGTTTGGTATGTGCAGTTTTTCTAGGATGGTCTCTGACCAGTTTGATATTGGCGTCGTCACAACCTGAAATTCACAAAAGAGAAAGAGCATTAAAACACATCTGTACACTCTTCTGTATAGCCTACTTATGCTAATGAAAACTTTTAGAGCACTGTTGCCAGGCTACTTTGAGAAATTATGTCATCAATGGGCAACCAAATGAGACACAGGGCAACTAATTAGGGCAACAGGATTCGAATACAATTTTGTTGCCCATCATCAATAGGAAAGTAGCCAAGCCTTGGACCCTTTTCACTGTTATGACTGTTATGATGCATTTAACGATCATCAGCATATTCAATTCTTGAAAGTTTTTAATATTTATTTTTTTTTTTTAAAAGGATGAACATTTATATGCTTTATGTATGTATTATATCATCTTTGCATCAAATTACAAAAAAAACGAATTACCGCTTGTGCAAGGCATTTGTGATGTAATGTCTATGGGCAGGACATTAAATATGATGTTGTTCTCTCTTCTGGCTGCCGTTATTAATCTCACACTATTGTTTCCATTTTCTGAAAGTCTTAACAACACCATCGTCGAGTTTTTCTTTTATTATTTCAGCAAATATGATGGTAAACTAAAATATTTGTTGTACTCTCCCATTCACTGCACTCTAAGTTTACCTAACTATGATGACTCAAAAAGTCCAAAAAAGTTTCCTCATGTGTATCATCAGCATTAGGGCCACTTTATAGAGTACAGCTATTCAACTGCTTGTTAATGCAAATATCAAATCAGCCAATCACATGGCAGCAACTAAATCCGTTTAGGCAACATAGACGTGGTCAAGATACGTTCGGTCAAGATAAGTTCTGCTGAAGTACAAACAGAGGATCAGAATGAGAAAGAAAGTTTATTTTATTGAAAACATGACATGGTTGTTGGTACCAGACAAATTGGTCAGAGTATTTCAAAAACAGTTAGTTAGTCTAGTAGGGTTTTCATACTCAAACATCTCTAGGGCTTACAAAAAAGAAAATATTTGGTGAGCTGTAGTTGATTTAGAAGGCATTATGTAATGGTCAGACTGGTTTCAGCCAATGGAAAGGCAACTCAAACAACCATTATATACAACAAAGGTCTGCTAAAGAGAATCTCTGAACACACAACACATCAAACCTTGAAGCAGGTGAGCTACAACAACAGAAGAAGAAGAAGAAGAGCATAAAAGTTGGATTAAACAGCATGAAAGAATGAATCCATCAATGATTCCGACTGCTGCTTGTGGTGTAACGGCGTGAGGGAAGTTTTCTTTGCATACTTTCAGCCGCTTATATCAATTGAGTAATTTCCTAGTGTTTTTTTTTTTTTTTTTGCTTAGATTTTCTTAAGTTGCAATGCACTTCATCAAGCTCAAATCATCTCAAACTGACTTCAAGAGCAAGATATTTAAAATGGCCTCCAGTCCCCATTTCTCAGTCCAACAGAGCACGTTTGGGATGTGACGGAATGAGACATATCTGCAGCACCTTGTTAAATCATTGCCAGAAGAATTAAGGCATTTATTAAGGCAAAATGTGGTAAAATCTGGTAGTAGCAAGCTAGATTAGATTCAATTTTATTGCCTTGTACTTGATATGTTCAAGTACAAGGCAAAGAAGTGCCGTTTAGGTCCAACCAGCAGGATATAAGCATATGTTAAAAGTGCAATTATAGAAAACTATGGGTAATATTTACAGATGGATATACTATGAACATAATATACAAATCGTATTAACTAGAATCAGATATTTACATATAGATGATATTTACAAATAGATGTTGTACCTTTAAGTGGCCGTTGTGTGTATTTAGTATGTATCATTTAGTTTGTAATATAAAAGGTGAGGTCAGATTTACCTGTAACGGCACTCGGAGGCTGATCTCCTCAGCATAGTAACACAGAACATTCCACGGGGCGCTCAGAAGGACATAAGTAGTCTTTGTTTTTCCCTGTACAACCTCTTTCTGAGAAAAATTCACATTAGGAGAAAGGTGTTGCATTAGAAAATGGACTTCAAGTCAGTTTGTTCTTTATTTTGCACATTCAGTTCAATTTAAAAAAAGTATTTTAATCCTATTCAATGAAAATGTTAGCAATGTTGTTTGAAGTGTGTTGGATGCTTATACTCATTATAAAATAACATGAATCTCAATCCACTGATTACATAATCCCATTACGAATGGGAATAACCTACACTGTTAGTGATGACATGAATACTTCATCTATTTGCGTAACAACTATAATAAGTGAACTCCTGACTGAGGCATGCTGACAACTGAAAATAGTCTACCATACAGATAATCAATTCTTTTCCAAACACACAATAATCCTATTATTCAAGACAGCTTTTAGGTGCAGTAGTTTTGTAAATTCTGCATACATGCTTATATCCTACTTAAGCTATTCAAAAAAGCACGCTAAATGCCAGCTAAATGCATGTCATTTCCATTTAATTATTAAAAACACAATTGATAATCTGAAAAAGATTAGTCATACACATAAAGTACTCAATACTTATCAAAGAACAGAGAAATTTAAAGGCGAAATATAATTGAAGGGGACGCAGTGGCGCAGTAGGTAGTGCTGTCGCCTGACAGCAAGAAGGTTGCTGGTTCGAGCCTCGGCTGGGACAGCTGGCGTTTCTGTGTGGAGTTTGCATGTTCTCCCTGCGTTCGCGTGGGTTTCCTCTGGGTGCTCCGGTTTCCCACACAGTCCAAAGACATGCAGTACAGGTGAATTGGGTAAGCTAAATTGTCCGTAGGTTATGAGTGTGAATGAGTGTGTGTGGATGTTTCCCAGAGATGGGTTGCGACTGGAAGGGCATCCGCTGTGTAAAAACGTGCTGGATTAGTTGGCGGTTCAATCCGCTATGGCGACCCCAGATTAATAAAGGGACTAAGCCGAAAAGAAAATGAATGAATGAATATAATATAAATGTGAAGTCCAATAAAACAGCTAAAGATAAATATAGATGTAAACACTCCATTTTCTCCGATTTTTAACATGAACGGATAAAAAGGCCTGTTGTGATCTCGTAGGTTGTTAATCAATTGTACATGCTTTTTTGAACCAATATATTCACATTACTTCAAATTAGATTGAAAACAATCATGTTTTCATATGGAATTTGTGCAGAAAAACTACATTATCCATGATGTTCCGCAGAAAATTTCACCAATTATAGAGTCAAAGCAAGCAAAATGCAGCAAAAGAGAACTTTTAGCTCCCTTTAAGATCTTTAAATGATGTAACTTACTCTTAAACTACCGTTTAATGCATATGAAGTACAATCTAGTTTTTATGTGGAATGTGTGTAGAAAAACTACATTAGCCATGATGCTCCGCAGAAAATTCCACCAATTAGAGAGTCAAAGCAAGCAAAATGCATCAAAAGAGAACTTTTAGATCCCTTCAAGACCTTTGAATGATGTAACTTGCTCCTTAAATGACCGTGCAATGCATATTAAAAACAATCATGTTTTTTTGTGGAATTTGTTCCGAAAAACTGCATTACCCATGATTCTACTCAGAAAAGTGCTTCAATTAGAGTCATGGTGAGCAAAATGTGGCAAAAGAGAAATTTTGGCTCCCTTCAAGACCTTTGAATGATGTAACTCACTCTTAAATGAATATTTAATGCATATTCAGTACTATATTTTTTAAAGAAGCCTATGCTGAAGTGTATTTCATTGCACAGTGTAGTACTTTACACATATTAAACAATGCACTTGTTAAAATAAACTTAATTTTCAAAGTTGTGAATTAAACCAAGTTTTTCAGGAAAATAATATTTCAGTTTTTCTTTTGAATTTCCATTTAATTCAATGCTTACTTGATATTTCTATTCAGATTATAGCTGCAACCCAGAAACAGTCCTCAAACAGAACTGGACATTACAGTGTAGTGATATTAATTTACCATTTCTTGATGAAGTCCAGCATCTTGAAGTTTGGACAGGAACTCTGTCCTCCACTTCCTGTGTGTGTCCCGTGAACTAAATGATAGTTCGTCTCCATCCGCTGACTTCAACGGGTTGCCAGATTCCTCCCAAACCAAGACGAAATCTATCAACACATTCAAAATTGCATCTTTATATTTAGAAAACATACATTACAGTTCTAAAAGCTCACAACAGGCCAACTTTCTGAAATTTAAATACAGATGGAAACACAGGAAGTATTGTAGTAATACATTTGTAGTAGTAAAAGTGGTCATATAGTGTCCAAAATCCCATTGCTAACCCTCAGAATTCAGAAGCAAATCTTGTTAACTTTTTAATGTCTTTTATGTCACAATGAAGTAAAACTCACCAATTTTTGTGACTCCATCACTGAAGACGTTCTTGTTTTCCTGAGGCTCCACACATTTCTGTGAATAACATGTGAACATCTCCATCATCTGTGTCAATATTAAGAACTGATATCCATTTGTAGTCTTGGGGAATGAACTTTACAAGAAAACACCCTTGGAAATTCCAGCAATGTGTGTGTTATCGGGAATATTAGGGTGGAGCGATGGAGACTGAGAGATGTGAGGAAATTTGGCATGTTGGTGTTGCATTGTTAACCACTAATTAGCTTCCTCTCTTAGTGACCCTTGATGATTTTTTGTAAACAACTTGCATTTTTTTAAAGCAAGATAACAGGCAGTTGTTAGTACCTCTATGCTGCCGTAGGTTTGTTCAGGATGGTCTGAGAGGGCGATGAGTGTGGCGCTGTCCTCCACTAAACTCTTCTTCTTTTTCATCATCGCTCCAAAGGAGATAGTTTACCTCTGTGGTTTCTGACCGCCAATATGAGAATGATCTTCCTCTCTTTAAAACATAATAATACAGCAGTTAGAAAATAATTAAAATGTTTAAAAACAATGTTTCTTAAAGAAAGATAGGAAGTCATTTAGATATTTCACCTTCAACAATGCAGAACATCATTAAAAGATTCAAGGAATCTGGAGGAATTTCAGTGCATAAAGGAAAAGGGTGCAAGTCTAAGCTGAACAACCGTGATCTCTGATCCCTCAGGAGGCCCTGCTTTAAGAACTGTCATTCACCTATAGGCGATATCACCACATGGGCTCAGGACTACTTTGGCAAACCTTTGTCAATTACCACAATACGCAGTTACATCCACAAATGCCAGTTAAATATGTATCGTGCCAAAAGAAAGCCCTATGTTAACAGTGTCCATAAGCGATGTCAACTCCTCTGGGCTTGGAGGCATCTGGGATGGACCATCACTCAGTAGAAACGTGTACTGTGGTCAGATGAATCAGTATTTCAGGTATTTTTTTGGAGAAATGACTTCCTTGTGCTCTGGACCAAAGAAGATAAGGATTATGCAGACTGTTACCAGCAACATCTTCAAAAGCCAGAGTTTGTCATGGTATTAGGTTGTGTCAGTGCCCTTGGCAAAGGTAATTTGCACTTCTGTGATGCACCATTAATGCTGAAAAGTACATAGAGATTTTTGATCACAATATGCTGCCTTCTTTTCCAGGGACACCCATGCATATTTTAACAAGACAATGCAAAACCAATCCAGGCTCATTCTGAAAACGTACCTCTATATACATTTCTGGAGACTGCGAAATACAGAAATAATAGTTTTTGTTTTCGCATATCCATCAGAGGCCGCTGTGTACGCATTTTGAGATCTCCCGCGAGTGGCATGTTCTCACGTAAATCCTACAGAGGCCGCTGTTGACTGACTGTTTGAATGACTGACCGATCGACTGACCCACCCTCCTCCTTCCCTAAACCCAACCAACAATTTTCAAAAGCAATCAAGAAAAATAAAAGCCCTCATCTGATTTTTACCACGTTTTAAAATTGTACCACATTCTCACCCTGTTATTTACTTGTTTATTTTATTTTTAGTAGTCTTTTTTTTTATCTTACTGGATTTCTGGAATCGTTCTTCACTGAACCCCGTCGTCGTGGTCAACTCCTCTCTGCGTCTCAAGTCCGCTGACGTACATGGCGAGCTAATGGGACAAACTGGTTACGGCGGAAAAGCCGTTTATACGGAGGTAAGCGGTCAGCTGGCAAGCGTGAATGGCATCATACCGCCCCATAGCGTTCGTTTTAAAAATGAAATGCAGCCATATGTACAGTTGACTACATAATTCACAATCTCCAAAACATATATAGGGCTACGTTTTCCGAATGAGCCTATGTTGTTCTGCACACATTACAAAGTCCTGGCTGCGAAGGAAGATGATACAGGTACTTGACTGGCCTGCCTGCAGTCCTGACCTGTCTCCAATAGAGAATGTGTGGCACATTTTGAAGTGCAAAATGCAACAACAAAGACCCCATACTGTTGCACACCTTAAGACTTGTTTGCAGGAAAAAATGGACAAAATTAGACCTGAAACATTTCATCACTTGGTGTCTTCAGTCCCTAAATGTCTTTTAAGTGTTGTGAAAAGGAATGGCAACATTACAGTGGTAAATGCTTTACTGTTACAACTTTTTTTAAATGTGTCGCAAGGAATATGTTGAAAATATTGGAATAAAAACCATACAAATCAATACCATACCATAAAAATCATGAAGAACACATCAAATATTGTTTGTTGTTTTGTATGCAATGAAATACAAGTCAAAGTAAATTTAGCAATCACTACTTTCTTTTATTTTTGCTTGCGTTTTCCATACTGTCCCAAATTTTCTGATTTGGAGTTGTATAAAATTTTAAGCCCAACAGTTCGGTTTGCCCATATTTGACCCCAAATTAGGTTGAATTTGATTGTGTAGCTGAAAATAACTATTTACAATTTGAATACATGTAAAATTGCAATTAATTTCTGTGTTATCAAACTGAATTGTCAGCATCATTATTCAAGTATTTAATGTCCCCCAATAGGGTTGAAACAACCAGGATGTTTTTTTGTTTTTTTTTGTGTACTGTGACTCTAAGATTTAAAGTTTAGCAACGTCATCTCTGCTGGCTCAAACACAGAATCACGGTCTTATTTCTAATATATATTTTCCATGAATGTTTGTTCAATTATTTCCTATAATCTGTTCTCCTCATAGCAATTGTCTTGGTTTTCTGCCTCCAGGAGTGTGTATATATTAGATCTTTTACACAGGGACAGACACACAAAAAAGTTTTGTTTTCTTTTAATTACAGAAATTAGAAAATAGATGTTTTATGCAAATGTTTAAAACTCAAATGGTCAAAAACTCAGACAGAAGATGAAATAGTCCTCCTCATTATAACTGTGTACAAAACAGCACATCATTATGCAGATGAAGTGAGCTGGCTAATTAATGAATACAGAAGAGAAAACACTCTGCATAAATTCTCCCAATTAAGGATGAGCACTCTGTACTTAACAAACCTCCCTAAAGAGCCACGAGTCCCGCATGGAACATTCATAAACCCAAAAAACAGTACAAACACAAACACTAATGTATTCCTAGACTAGAAAATGTTTTCATTTAAGGTGATGTAGTTACACATGTTTCATTTACTTACTATAGTAAATACAATAATTAATGCAGAATTACATGTAACTAACCCACATTCTAACCCCAACCATATAGAAAGTACATGTAATAACTAACCCTAGAGCAGCCCATGTAAAAAAAAAAAAATCACAGTTAGGTTCCTTGGGGTCCTCCTGACCCCAAAGATTTACAGACCAATTACATAGGGAAATATGAATTTTTATATGGTAAACTACATATTGTTTTTACAGCCACTTCTCAACTGTGCGTTTATGCAGTGTTTGTGTCGATATTTTGGACTTTTTTATTCATTTACTGCACAAACACAAGTACGCCATAACTTGACTTATCAAAAATTACGTTTGTATTAAACGAATCACAACAATTTTGACCTACATTTAATATAATAGGTTTCCAGATGTTGGTTTATATTTTTAGAAATAAAATACTGTCATCTGATGTTAGAGAAAAAAGTTTACACATGTATAACAAATATAAGTCCATATATCCAGCAGGGGTCCATAGACATCCATTAATTTCTTAATGCTTCAGAAAACCAACAGACACTCATTCTGAAAACGTAGCCCTATATACAATTCTGGATATCGCAAATTATGTAGCCAGAGGAACGTATGAATTGAAATGAATGCTATGGGGCGGTATGATGCTGTTCCTTTTCGAGCTACCAGCTGACCGCTTACCTCTGTTTGGACAGCTTTTACCAGTTGGACTGCTGTTATCAGTTTTTCCAGTGGCTTACCATGTACGTAGTAGGATTTGAGACACAGAGCAGAGTTGACTGTGACGACAGGATTCGAGTCTGGCGAAGAACGATTCCAGAAAGCAGGTAAGACAAAAACAAAAACCAAAAAATAAAATAAACAAGCAAATAACAGGGTGAGAATGTGGTAAAATCTGAAAACATGGCTAAAATCAGGCGAGGGCTTTTCTTTTTCTGTATTGCTTTTGAAAACACTGTCAATTGAGTTTAGGCGGGTGAATAGGTGCTTTTGAAAACACTATTGGTTGGGCTTAGGGAAGGGGGTGGGGGAATCGGTCAGTCAGTCAGTTGACAGCGGCCTCTGGTGGATTTACGTGAGAACAGCAGGCGCGAATGGCACTCATGAGAAAAACTTGAGATCTCAAAAAGCGTACACATCAGCCTCTGGTGGATTCGCGAAAACCAAACCTGCAAAAAAGCGTAGCTCATGGGACATATTTGTCACTCTCCAAAAATGTATATAGGGGTACGTAATCAGAATGAGCCTGGGTTGCAGAAAACCTTTCCTCATAAATTGATCCAATACATTCGCTAAAAATATATTTTAACATTCTAAAATACATCAAAATTCTGTATTTTGTATTTGTTTTTGTTTGATATATTTTTAATTGTTTGCTTTTGCATAACAACAGCCGATTTCAATGTGACAAAATCAAAAAAAAAAAAAAAAAAAAAGCCCCAGACAACTACATGTGCTCACACTCTGATTGATTTTGTGCTTTAGTATTAGTCTCTGAATTAGTTATCTGTTTCAGTCATACATGTGTATATTTGTGTGTGTGCGCACACAAGAGATACAATTTTTGTTCCAATTCTCAGTTGTGCTCCAGACCCAGGCCCTTGCAGAAATGAAAAAAAGGTTTAAAAATTATTTTGGACAAATTAATCTAAAAGAAAATAATTCCAAAATGTTACTTTTCCCTTTTATTTTCAAATCTAAATAGTGATGTTTTTACACACCTTTAAAACAACTGAATCAAGTCCATTTTTTTGTGTGTTTTAAGATTAACATTATTAAAATACATTTTTAATTAGTGAGTAGTGGTGGCAACATACTGTGGGTTCATTCTGAAAATGTACCACTATATACAATTCTGGAGATTGTGAATTATGTAGCCAGAGGTAAGTATAGCTGCATTTCATCTTTACAACGAATGCTAAGGGGCGGTATGACGGCATTTCTTTTCAGCTGACTACTTACCTTCATATGGACAGCTTTTCTGTCGTTACCAGTTTACACAATGACTCACCGCGTACGTCGGCGAACTTGTGAAATGGAGCGTAGTTGACAGCGATGACGGGGTTTGAGTCTGGCAAAGAACGGTTCCAGAAAGAAGGTAACAAAGCCAAAAAATAAAATTAACAAGTAAATAACAGGGTGATAATGTGGTAAAATGAATCAGTGTGGTAAAAAAAATGTCACAAGCCACAAGGGCTTTTCTTTGAAAACACTGTCGGTTGGGTTAGGGAAGTGGGTGGGTGGGTGAATTGGTGCTTTTGAAAACACTATCGGTTAGGTTTAGGGAAGGGGGTGGGTGGGGGTATCAGTCGGTCGGTTAGTCAGTCAGTCAGTCGTCAGCGGCCTCTGGTGGATTTACGCAAGAACAGCAGGCACGAATAGCACTGGTGAGAGAAATTTGAGATCTCAAAAAGCGTACACATCAGCCTCTGGTGGATTCGCGAAAACCAAAACTGCAAAAAAACGTAGCTCATGGGACGTATTTGTCACTATCCAAAAATGTATATAGGGGTACGTAATCAGAATGAGCCTGGGTTGCAGAAAACCTTTCCTCATAAATTGATCAAATACATTCGCTAAGTGGAGTTTATTTATAAACTAATTTCGAGAGGATCACGTGCTTATGATTGCTAGCAGCTGGACCCACATTATCCAAATCAACTCGCACCAATCAGACGATCCCTTAACTACTATAAATATCCCGGGTTCCATATCACCGCTATCTTCGCTTTGAAGAATCCCCCTTCCACCCCTACTCCTTCCCTTTTCTAGATGGGTGACACGGTGGCCCAGCGCTTAGCGCTGTTGCCTCACAGCAAGAGTGTCAATGGTCCTAGGCTCTACCTAACCAGCGGGCCTTTTCTGTGCGGAGTTTGCATGTTCTCCCCGTGTTCACGTGGGTTTTCTCCGGGTCCTCCGGTTTCCTCCCACCGATTAAAAACACGCAACCTAAATTTGATCGATTAACTTTATAGACTTGCTCCCTACGTAGTACCTATCTCGTTAAAGAGAACTACTATCTGCTCTTCAACACTACGAAGGGGGAGTTCTCGAGATCTACCTGAGCTCGATCTCCCCTCTCGCCTTGCAAAGGGAGGGAGCCCCGGGCTCGAGGATCTAATGAGCTCAGGGCTCTCTCCCGGGACAGCATGCCAAACAAGCTTATTATTAATCATCAGCTAAGTGTGAACTCCTGAAAAATATATTTTAACATTCTAAAATACATCAAAATTCTGTATTTTGTATTTGTTTTTGTCTGATATATTTTTAATTGTTTGCTTTTGCATAACAACAGCCGATTTCAATGTGACAAAATAAAAAAAAGCCCCAGACAACTACATGTGCATGTGCTCACACTCCATGTTGATTTTGTGCTTTAGTATTAGTCTCTGAATTAGTTATCTGTTTCAGTCATACAAGTGTATATTTGTGTGTGTGCGCACACAAGAGATACAATTTTTGTTCCAATTTTCAGTTGTGCTCCAGACCCAGGCCCTTGCAGAAATGAAAAAAAAAGGTTTAACAATTATTTTGGACAAATTAATCTAAAAAAAAAATTCAAAAATGTTACTTTTCCCTTTTATTTTCAAACCTAGTGATGTTTTTGCACACCTTTAAAACAACTGAATCAAGTCCAGTTTTTTGTGTGTTTTAAAATTAACATTATTAAAATTAAATAAATTTTTAATTAGTGAGTAGTGGTGGCAACATACTGTAGGTTCATTCTGAAAATGTAATGTAAGTATAGCTGCATTTCATCTTTAAAATGAATGCTATGGGCGGTATGACGGCGTTTCTTTTCAGCTGACTGCTTACCTTCATATGGACAGCTTTTCTGCCGTTACCAGTTTACACAATGACTCACCGCGTACGTCGGCGAACTTGTGAAATGAAGCGGAGTTGACCGCGATGACGGGGTTTGAGTCTGGCAAAGAACGGTTCCAGAAAGAAGGTAACAAAAGCCAAAAAATTAAATTAACAAGTAAATAACAGTGGTAATGTGGTAAAATGAATCAGTGTGGCAAAAAAAATGTCACAAGCCACAAGGGCTTTTCTTTGAAAACACTGTCGGTTGGGTTAGGGAAGTGGGTGGGTGGGTGAATTGGTGCTTTTAAAACCTTATCGGTTAGGTTTAGGGAAGGGGGTGGGTGGGGGTATCAGTCGGTCGGTTAGTCAGTCAGTCAGTCGACAGTCGCCTCTGGTGGATTTATGCAAGAACAGCAGGCACGAATAGCACTGGTGAGAGAAATTCGAGATCTGAAAAAGCATACACAGCGGCCTCTGGTGGATTCGTGAAAACAAAAACTGCAAAATAGAACGTAGCTCCAGGGGCATATTTGGCACTCTCCAGAAATAAATATAGGGGTACGTAATCAGAATGAGCCTGGGTTGGAATAGTTGCACTGTATCTACTGTACGTCACCTTAAAATACAGTGTAACCAAAGCATTTGATTCACAATTAAAACATCTACAAATAATATTGCATTTGAACAAAACATCAAACCTAATGGCTTTGAGACTTTGTGAGTATAATTCTGTGTCAATCCAATCCAGTGTTGAGTTTAATCCGATAGTTAAAGAGGTCAGTGAGCGAAACTCTTTTTACCAATTAATCAGAGTGAAGCTGAATCCAGGTCATCTGTCAGAGTAATGCATGTGTTGAAACATTACATCATTTCATTGTGTCAGCTGACACTTCTCATGCTCAATTCTGAGCTTTACTTAAGTTTTAACTTAACTTACCATCACTCAGTTAACCTAAAAACTATCATTTATTCCAATCTAATTGTATAGGCTAAGTAGCTCTTTCTGTAAAAAAAAAAAAAAAAACAGGTTATCATTAGTCCGACACGAAATCTGCACATGCAGGAATCCACAGATATTTGAGCCCATCGTTTAATCTGTTTATGTACTTCTGTAAATGTGTGTACATATTTTTTCAGTCTTTATATTCATTTTGATAATATTACTGAATAATATACAAATAAATTATGAAAGATCCAATTTGTAAAGTAATATTTTCAGTCTTTTAGTGCACTGTTTCTCAACCACTTTCCTGGAGGACCACTAGCTCTGCACATTTTCCATGTCTCCTTAACCAAACACACCTGATTCAGATCATCAGCTCACTAGCAGAGACTGAAAGACCTGTATTGGGTGTGACAGACAAAGGAGACATCCAAAACATGCAGTGTTTGTGGTCCTCCAGGAGCGTGGTTGAGTTCTGTTTTAGTGGGTATATTATATAAGAGAACTGCTGTAGCTTGGTTTACCAAACAAGTGGTTTTAATTTTAAAATGTAACTTTTTTTTTATATATTCTGCCCAGAAATAGGAAAAAAAATAGTCTGCAGATTCTGTTTGGCCTTTATCCCTAATTACTTAAATTGTAATCTTAAGGGAAATATAATAATAATAATAATAAAACTGAATATATATTGAGGTAAAAACATAAGAATGTCAAAATATAAGTAATAACACTAAGATCTAAGAAAAAAAAGGTAACACTTAACAATAAGGTTAATATTAGCTGAAGCATTTACCATTTACTAACATGAAAAAAACAACCCAGGTTCACTCTGATTACGTACCCCTATATACATTTCTGGAGAGTACCAAATACGTGCCAGAAGGTACGTTTATTTATTTATTTATTTTTTTTGCAGTTTTTGTTTTCATGAATCCACCAGAGGCCGCTGTGTATGCTTTTTGAGATCTCAAATTTCTCTCACAAGTGCCATTTGCACCTGCTGTTCCTATGTAAATCCATCAGAGGCCGCTGTTGACTGACTGACTAACTGACTGACTGATCAACTGACCCACCCACCGATGCCCTAAACCCAAGAAATAGTGTTTTCAAAACCACCAATTGACCAGCGCCCACCCCCATCCGTAAAGCCAACCGACAGTGTTTTCAAAAGCAATCCAGACAAAAGAAAAACCCTTGCGGCTTTTTGCTACGTTTTCAAATTTTACCACATTCTCACCCTGTTATTGACATGTTTATTCTATTTTCTCTAAAATTGTATTCACGGTAAGCTCCTCTCTGTGTCTCAAAAGCGGCAACATACGTGACGAAACACTGGACAAACTGGTAACAGCTGAAAAGCCGTCCACACGAAGGTAAGTGGTCAGCTGGTAAGCGATAAAATGCAGCCATACGTTCTTCTGCCTACATAATTAATAATAAAAATATGGGGACGTTTTCAGAATGAGCCTATGTTGTTAAAAGCAATGATGAATAAAGTCTTTATTCATCTTGTTGTTTATGTAGTTGATGACAATAAAGTGGTTCTTTGTTATTTGCATTGATTAATGTTAACAAGCTGTAATTTGTATTTTAAGTTTTTTTTATTGTATTTTAAGTTCAATTGAATGCAGTACATGTATAGTTATGTTAGTAAATGCATTAACTAGCATTTAGTAAAGATATAGTAAATTATAGTAAAGCTTGACAAAAAAAAACTAAACCTCAATAAAAAATATTAATGAAACAAAATGTATGAATATAATTGCTCATCTCATTTCATCTCATTTTCATCTGCTTATCGAGTGCCGGGTCGCAGGGGCAGCAGTCTTAGGAGTGAACTCCAGACTTTCCTCTCCCCAAACACTTCCTCCAGCTCCTCCGGGGGGATCCGAAGGCGTTCCCAGGTCAGTCGAGAGACATAGTCCCTCCAGAGTGTTCTGGGTCTTTCCCAGCTCTTCCCGGTGGGACATGCCTGGAACACCTCCCTAGGTAGGCATCCAGAAGGCATCCGAAACAGATTCCCGAGCCACCTCAGCTGACTTCTGGAGGAGCAGCGGCTCTATTCCGAGCTCCTCCCGGGTGAGAGCTCCTCACCCTATCTCTCTGCCACCCTGCGAAGGAAACTCATTTCGACCACTTGTATCCGAGATCTTGTCCTTTTGGTCATGACCCAAAGCTAATGACCGTAGGTGAGAGTAGGAATGTAGATTCACTGGTAAATCGAGAGCTTTGCCTTTCGGCTCAGCTTTTTTACCACAACGGACCGGTACATCGACTGCATTACTGCTGCCGCTGCACCAATCCGTCTGTCAATCTCACGTTCTATCCTTCCCTCACTCGTGAACAAAACCCCAACATACTTGAACTCCTCCACCTAGGGTAAGGACTTTCCTCCAACCTGGAGATGGCAAACCACCTTTTTCCGGTGGAGCACCATGGCCTCGGACTTGCGGGTGCTGATTCCCATCCCAGCCGCGTCACACTCGGCAGCAAACCGCCCCAGTGCATGCTGAAGGTCCATGTACGATGAAGCCAACAGAACTACTTCGTCTGCAAATAACAGAGATGAAATCCTGCTGCGCTTTGAAATTCTATCCATACAAATTATAAACAGAATTCGTGACAAATTCCAGATCTCCTGGAGTCCAACATGCACTGGATACAAGTTTGACTTATTGCCGGCAATGCAAAACAAACTCCTACTCTGTTCATATAGGGACGAGATAGCCCTTAATAGAGCGCCTCTGACCCCATACTCTCAGAGCACCGTCCACAGAATGCCATGAGGGACACAGTTGAATGCCTTCTCTAAGTGCATAAAACACCTGTGGACTGGCTGGGCATACTCCCATGAACCCTGAAGCTCCCTGGTGAGGGTATAGAGCTGGTCCAATGTACCATGGCCTAAACGAAAACCCCATTGTTCCTCCTGGATCCTAGATTTAACCATCGGCCAGATCCTTCTCTCCAGTATTCTGGCATAGACTTTCCCACGGAGGCTGAGGCCCCTATATTTGGAGCACATACCCCGGTCCCCCTTCTTAAATATGGGAATCACCACCCCAGTTGCCCAGTCCAGAAGTACTGTCCCCAACCTCCATGCGATATTGTAGAAACGTGTCAGCCAAGACAGTCCTAAATATTCAGAGACCTAAAATACAAAGGGTAAAACTCTGGAAGAGCCTTCCTGATAATGTCCGAGGCTCAGACACACTCTCGCTCTTCAAAACTAGATTAAAGACCTATCTTTTTAGCAAAGCATACACTCAGTGCATTACATAGCGGTATGACGCATGATGTGCCCCACACATGATTTTGGTTCTCGTTTATATACACTATGAACAGCAGCTACGCTAATTATTCTCCTTATTCTGTATTTCCACCTGGGGGTACTCATCTCGAGGCCCTCAGACTATGCAGTGCCACTGACGCGATCCAAGACCAGCGACGAGATGATCCCAAGGTTTTCTGGACCAGGCCGTATCCTGAGCAGCTGCTGTGGTGGTCTTCATGGAGAGAGAGCATGACTGACTCCTGTGATGCTCCAAGGACAGACGAGTCTTCGCTGAGGGCCAGCTTCCTGCGCCTAGACCGCAGCTCTGCACAAGACGTTTGGCCATAGGGGAAATGGTCGTGCCCAACTGAGCCAGGTTTCTCTCGAGGTTTTTTAAATCTTCGCTTTCGCCAATTGGTGAAGTTTTTTCCTCACCGCTGTCGCCACTGGCTTGCATGGTTCGGGATCTGTAGAGCTGCGCATTGATGGATTTGCTATTCAGTGTTTGGACTCTCAGTAGTGATTATCAACCCACACTGAACTGAGCTAAACTGAGCTGAACTTAATCTCTGAAAACTGAACTGACACTGTTAGACACAATCTACATTGTATAAGCGCTATACAAATAAAAATGAATTGAATTGAATTGAATCTCATCCACCCCCGCTGCTTTGCCACTGTGGAGCTTGCAAACTACCCCAGTGACCTCAGCTTGGGTGATGGGTGAGTCCACCCCTGCATCCACAGTCTCTGCTTCCTCGATATATTTGTATATATTACAAATATTCATTCATTCATTTTCTTTTTGGCTTAGTCCCTTTATTAATCCGGGGTTGCCACAGCGGAATGAACCGCCAACTTATCCAGCACATGTTTTACGTAGCGAAAGCCTGTTCAGCTGCAACCCATCCCTGGGAAACATCCATACACACTCATTCACACTCATACACTACAGACAATTTAGCTTACCCAATTCACCTGTACCACATGTCTTTGGACTTGAGGGGGAAACTGGAGCACCCAGAGAAAACCCACGCAAACGCAGGGAGAACATGCAAACTTCACACAGAAACACCAACTGACCCAGCCGAGGCTCAAACCAGCGACCTTCTTGCTGTGAGGCGACAGCACTACCTACTGTGCCACTACGTCACCTATTACAAATGTATGTAAAATATTTGCATTCTACAATAACATAGTAATATTTAAACAATGTTAGGTAACACTTTACAGTAAAGTCACATTATTTAAGTTCGGGTACATAAAGTACATCCAGGAGGTATAATAAAAATATTCATTCATTCATTTTCTTTTCGGCTCAGTCCCTTTATTAATCCGGGGTCACCACAGCGGAATGAACCGCCAACTTATCCAGCATGTTTTTTATGCAGCGGATGCCTTTCCAGCATAATAAATATAATATATATATATATATAATAGGCATATATAATAAAGCCTGACAGGTTCATCAGCAGCCTGACGTAAAACAGACCACTGAAGGGCTTTATTCTGTGATAAAAAATTAAAATTAGACACCATTATAGGCATAATAGTTTATTAAGTCTTTAATTAAACACAAAGCTGACAGAAACGAAAACAGCTGATGGAGTATACACTAACCTGCACATTAGTGATGCGCGGATGGCGGTTAAATCCGCGGGCGCTGCGGATAATCCGCGGGTCGGGCGGGTCGGGTAATAAAAAAATACATTATGATTAATTGCGGGTGGGTCACGGGTGGATGTAGCGGGTCATAGCAGTTGACCAGCAAAAAAGCAGAGAGTGGACTTGGCAGAATGTGAAGATGAGAGACGCCCAAAATAATGGATGAAGTGCAAGAGTACTGTGCTAACTTCAGTTAGAGGAGTCATCAGAGGGAAATCTGCTATCGTTCTGGGAGAAACAAGATCGCTTATTTACACGACTGCAGCGCCTTGCAAGGAGAAGCGTGTGCATTCCTGCAACAAGCGGTTCACGCGAACGCTCATTTAGTGCAGCCAGCCGTGTTTTGGAGGCGAGGCGGAATCACCCGAATCCAGGCACAGTAGATGCTATTCTGTTTTTGCACAGTGTTAAGAAAAGGGCCAAGTACACACAACATAGCTGCTGTTTAGGCTGAAGGGACGCCGTTTTTGTTCTCTTTTTCCTGTATATGTAAAAGCTGAATCTGCTGTTAATAACGAACGATCCACTGTGATCTAAGTTGCATGAGAGGGGAAATAGTGTGGCTGCTTTAGGACTGCTTTTACGGGAGTTGTAGTCCATAGCTAGGGGCATTGTGGGTAGTGTAGTTCGACACGCATGCTGTGTGACGTGAGCTCTCGCTGTGTGCTGTGCGTGCGATGAATTAGAGGGAGAAAGTTTTATCCGGTTTGTTTTATGTTTACTTCAGTAATTCCACCCGGGAGCTGTTTTGCACTGGGAACCTGAAAACACTGAAATAAGTAAAAGAAGGGCATGCATCGAGTACTTTTGTCCGTCTCATCATTTGCTCGAGCATGAATTAACGAGCTGTTACTCTGCCGCCGGACATTGCGGAGAAAGTTACACCTATCATCATGCTTAAAACAAAGAATTAGAATTATTAAAGTGGCGATCGGGTGCGGGTCGGGTGCGGATATATATATCAGATAAAATAATATGTGCGGGCGGGTGGCGGGTGGATGATTAGAATGAAGGAGTGGATTCGGGGGTGACATTTGAGCTGATCCGTGCATCTCTACTGCACATCATTCATTCATTCACAAGATGGCGCCAAATAGTCAAAAACTGCAGTGTGACAGACAAGCTGATAGATATGAGTGTGGATGTAAGTACTGTATATATAGATGTAAACAAATTCACCGAGCCAACAGCAGATGTATGGGTCTGTCTGATGTGTCCAACAGAGGCTCATTGTAAAAACGTTCGCCTATATACATTTCTGGAGATCGCAAATTATGTAGCCAGAGGAACGAAGAGAGCGAATAGTTGCATTTTGTCTTTAAAATGAACGCTACGGGCCGGTATGATGCCGTTCCTTTTCATGCTCTACCAGTTGACCGCTCACTTCTGTGTGGACGGCTTTTCTGCTGTTACCAGTTTGTACAGTGGTTCACTGTGTATGTCAGAGGGTTTGAGAAGCAGAGCAGAGTTGACCGGGACGACGGGGTTCGAGTCTGGCAAAAAAACGGTTCCAGAAAGCAGGTGAGACAAAAACAAATGGCAAAAAATAAAATAAACAAGTAAATAACAGGGTGAGAATGTGGTCAAATCTGAAAATGTGGTAAAAATCAGGCTGCCGCGAGAACTTTTCACTTTCTGGATGGTTTTTCAAAACACTGTTGGTTGGGTTTAGGAAAGTGGGTGGGCGCTGGTCAAGCGGTGCTTTTTAAAAACTATCGGTTGGGTTTAGGGAAGGGGGTGGATGGGGTTATCAGTCGGTTGATCAGTCAGTCAGTTGACAGCAGCCTCTGGTGGATTTACACGAGAACAGCAGGCACGAATGGCATTCGCGAGAGAAATTAAGAACTCAAAAAGCATACACAGTGGCCTCTGGTGGATTCGTGAAAACAAAAACAACAACAACAAAAAAAGCTTTTAGGAAGTATTTGGTGCTCTCCAGATATGTATATAGGGGTACGTAATCTGAATGAGCCAGGGTTGGATGTGTCAGATAAGTGTGAATTTACACCGGTCTGTGGGTTTACACAGACAAACAGTACACATGATGGAAGCTTTAAGCTTTAAATATTTGTTTAAAGATTTTCCACATTTAGTTGGCATAATTGTTAAACAATTATATAATAATCTACATAAAGTATAGACCAAGTTTAAGCTGCCTCTGGTAACAGATATGCTATCTTATAATATTATAAATACAACTAATAAAAACATAAATACACTCACAAATAACCATTAAAACATACAGCAAAATCACTCAACACACAATTCTGTTTAGGAGCCAGCTTTTAGATTTCAAACTAAAACTACTCACACTTGCCATACTATTCATATACAGAGCACAGGCTACTTAATCCATAGGCAGATGCAGTTTAAAAATGGCATAATGTAATATCCATAAGACTGTTCCTAGTTTTATAACAATGTTGCTTATAGTATAATGGAGTGTATATATATATATATACAGTTAAAGTCAGAATTATTAGCGCCCCTGTTTATTTTTTCCCCAATTTCTGTTTATCGGAGAGATTTTTTCAACACATTTATAAACATAATAGTTTTAATAGCTCATCTCTAATAACTGATTTATTTTATCTTTGCCATGATGACAGTAAATAATATTTGACTAGATATTTTTCAAGACACTTCTATACAGCTTAAAGTGACATTTAAAGGCTTAACTAGGTTAATTAGGTTAACTAGGCAGGTTAGGGTAATAAGACAAGTTATTGTATAATGATGGTTTGTTCTGTAGACTATCGAAAACAAATATAGCTTAAAGGGGGTAATAATTTTGACCTTAAAATGGGTTTTAAAAAATTAAGAACTGCTTTTATTCTAGCCGAAATAAAACAAATAAGACTTTCTCCAGAAGAAAAAATATTATCAGACATACTGTGAAAATTCCCTTGTTCTGTTAAACATCATTTGGGAAATATTTAAAAAAGAAAAAAAATTCAAAGGGGTTCAATATTTCTGATTGCAACTGTGTGTGTGTATATATATATATATATATATATATATATATATATATATATATATATATATATATATATATATATATATATATATATATATATGCAAAAGAAAAATTGGAAAAAAAATATTTAGAAAAGTACCAGTTTGTCAAGTCAGCTCTGTGTGAACACTATTTCAATTAATTAATCTGACAAAAACAACCATATAATAAATACATTTTCCTCACTGTAAAAAAATGCTGGGTTCCACACAATTCCTTCATGTTGTGCATGTAAAGCGTTAAGTTAGCTTAATTGGTTTTACAAAACAATTTAGTTGTCCACCAAAAAACTTAAGAGTTGTGTTATTTCAACTCATTTAAAATAATTAGCTTGAACAAGCAGCAAAAGTCATTTTTTTGAGTGCCGTCAGTTATTTCTCATCTCACCTGTAGTTTGTCTCCTCTCTGCATCTGCTCACTCCAGCTCACCAGTTGACATCCTCAAAACCTTTTCCAACAGATTTCCTGCAGTTTTGTTTTTTCCAGGTCTCCGGAGGGAAAAACTGTCCGACTGTTCAGGAAGAATAGAGTGAAGTGAAGAGGAAAAGTCTGAACTGCTCATGTTTGCTGTGAAGGAGGAGTGTCTCTGCTGCACACACACACACACACACATTTGCAAATACAGTATAGACACACACACGCACACAGATATATACCGTAACCAAACAGTAATAAATGACTGATTTACAGGATGAGAGTGACAATCTTTTCTGATAAAGAGTTTTAGTTTTAGTTCATATTTGTATTTAAATTGTTTTTTTTTAAATATATATCATCACCTTGGAATTATAAGGTTCTAGCTGCGTTCTGAATGATTTTGAGATAATGAGGTTCAAAGTTTTTGCATTCCATAGCAAACAGTATGTGGGTAACATTTGTTTTTTAAATAAAAAATCTTAAAATGTAAACAACTTATAAAAAAACATCCCATAATGTAAATAAGTTTTCATTTAATAAGAATATGTCAATAACTCAATTTTGACAAAAATGTCAGATAGAATCTTTTAATTCTAAGGTGACGAAATATATCCCATAAGTCTAAAAAAAGTATATAAGTGTATTTTATACATCAACATTTGATTTGGAAAAAAATCCATTTGATTTTGGACAAAAAGTTGTCCCAAAACTATCAAATAAACAATGATCCACTTTAAGTTTTGAGTGTTTTATATATAGTTGAAGTCAGAATTATTAGCCCCCCTTTGAATTTATTTTTCTTTTTTAAATATTTCCCAAACAATGTTTAACAGAGCAAGGAAATTTTCACAGTATGTCTGATAATATTTATTATTTTGGAAAAAGTCTTATTTGTTTTATTTCGGCTAGAATAAAAGCAGTTTTTAATTTTTTAAAACCATTTTAAGATCAAAATTATTAGCCCCTTTAAGCTATATATATTTTTGATAGTCTACAGAACAAACCATCATTATACAATAACTTGCCTAATTACCCTAACCTGCCTAGTTAACCTAATTAACCTAGTTAAGCCTTTAAATGTCACTGTAAGCTGTATGGAAGTGTCTTGAAAAATATCTAGTCAAATATTATTTACTGTCATCATGGCAAAGATAAAATAAATCAGTTATTAGAGATGAGTTATTAAAACTATTATGTTTAGAAATGTGTTGAAAAACTCTGCTATCCGCTAAACAGAAATTAGGAAAAAAGATAAACAGGGGTGCTAATAATTCAGGGGGGCTAATAATTCTGACTTCAACCGTATATATATATAGTGCTTAATTTGTAAATTGCGAGGTCCCGGAACAGATCGGGGTAATGGATCCGGCATGTTGCCAGAGGAGCAGAGGAGGGAGGTGTGTCACAAACGAAAGTGAAGAGCAGGGGGGAGTCGTGAAAGAAATTAAAGAGCGGTTACGGGGGACGTGTGTGTGAGGAGGGGGATCCATAAAATGAGCCTTATTCAAGATTCAAGAATCTGATTGGCTGATAGCCGTGCTACATTCCACAAATAACAGCACTTGTCCAGCCTCTTAACCCTTCACCTTTGTGTATTACTCCGCCCACATACAGCGACAAGCAGAGGACACACTACAGTTTGACAAATATTGCTGCTGTTTTCAAATATTGCTTCTTTTTTCGTTGTTTAGATTGCAACTATGCAGTTGATTTATAAGGATAGTGCCCATTTTAAAATAAGTATAATTTCTGAGAGACAGCGTGTCGGCGGCCATCAGCCTGTCTTTGAGCAAATACGTGTGACAATGTTCAGCCACAAGATGGCGACAGAGACCGCATAATAAGCCCTAAGAGAAAAAATGTAACTTCAAACTAGAGCTTATCAAATCATTATTAAACAGGTAAGTGACTTTCTAAGTCGATCTCTCTCTTTTGTATGCTGTAGTGCTGTATTTATACCACAGTAATATTGTGATCTCCATATTGCAACAGAGAAATACTGGGAAATCTCTGTAGACTGATGGCATTTCATGCTGTTCAGCCTTATGATGTTAAAATGTCAGCAAAATCACCTGTTTTGTCATCACTTTAGACATTACGCTAGAGAATCTTTCAAATACTAGCTCTAAAGTGACGTTGGTGAAGTAGCAACGGTTTATGCTGTTTTGATGTCAGCTGCAGATGTGAATGAATGGTGGAAAAAAGTAGTTTGTTGTACAAAAGGTTTTTGAGAATCTCTGTGTTTGATTTTTTTTTTTTTACGATTATGTCGACGAACTGTTGTATAAACACAATATCACACTCGTAGCAGTGCGATGTGGCTGTATAACGTTACTGGTGGGACACTAAGGCACGCCTCCCACCAGTGCTGATATACAGCCACATCGCACTGCTACTCTTGTGATATTGATCATACATATATATATATATATATATATATATATATATATATACTTTACAACTTTGACTTGTATTTCATTGCATAGACTACAACAGAATATTATTTAATGTTTCCGTGATGAATGTAGTTTTTTCTAACACATTTTCCAATTTTGGTTCACATTTGACGGGGCTTCTGGACACTGTTAACATAGGGCTTCCTTTGGCTTGATACAGTTTTAACTGGCACTTGTGAATGTAACTACGTATTGTGGTACTTGACAAAGGTTTTCCAAAGTAGTCCTAAGCCCATGTGGTGATATCACTTATAGATAAAGGGCGATTATTAATGCAGTGCTGCCTGAGATCACGGTATTTCATCAAATAGTCTACAAAATCTAACAAAAATCACCTGCATTCACTGTAAAAAAAAAATGCTGGTTTTCACATAATTTTTTCATGTTCCTTCAAACAAATTAATTAACTGTTTTTTTTTTTTTTTTACAAATTTAAGTGGACTGAACATGAAACAAGTCTCAACAGTTGTGTTGATAGTTTGAAAAAGCAGTTCCCTTTATAAATTGGACCATAATACCTCAGCAAAAATATCAAAACATCAAATATTCACATCAAAACATCAATATTATGAAAACAGACAATGTGAAACTGGCCTTTTTTATAATATATATCCTTTATTTCATGTTCATTGACAGCTCTCTAGGTGGAATGTCGCACTACACGCTGGGCAGAGCATTTTCCTCTGTCAACTAATATTTTCAGGGAATGCCGTCTCTTTAAAAAAAAGAAAGAAAAGTAAAACACAACCATAAAGACAGTGTAACATCAATGCCAGCAGTACACAGGAGAGATGACAACAAACTACAACTAAAGAAATGCTGTCTATAAATTAAATAAGGCAACGTCTTCATGAAGATGAGAAGGTGGGACAATATCACCCTGTACCGTCCTGTAATTTATGATGAACGGAAAGCGGTATATATGGCACATTTAACAACATTCTGGAAAGTGATTATTTATAATACACTGTAAAAAATATCCCTACATTTTCTGTAGTTTGTGATTATTTATTTTGATTGTTTGTTTGATTAATTTACGCTTTGAATTGCATTATGGGACCTGAATCGTTCCTTGATGTTGAAAACTTAAAAAAAAAAAAAGACTTTTATTGACTTTTTTAATAGTTTAAAGCAATATATTGCCTGTGTTATTTGAGTACAAAAATCTGGTAATAAACTGTAAATACTTTTTTTCAGGTATTTTCTTAAAATATCCATAAAATTTACAGTAAAAAAATGGTATATTTGGTCGCCAGAAATTTACCACAAAAAACGGTAGAAACCCTAAAAGAAATTGTACATTTTTATGGTAAACTACCATATTTAATTAATTTAATTGAATTATTAAGTAACGCAATAAATTTTTATTATGAAAATGACTGTATATGTGACCATAAAATAAATGTCATTTTTTACAGTAAACTACCGTATTTGATTAATTTATAGTTTTATACACCAATGATTTGATGCTAATAAATAACACTACAGTAATGCAATAAACGTTATTTATTAAAATTACTGTATATGTAACCATGAAAGAAATTTAAAAAAAAATGTTTACAGTAAACTACCGTAATTCATTAATTTATAGTGTTATACAACAATGTTCTGATGGTATATGATGGTATTACTGTATATGTAACCATCAAAAATTTTATTTTATTTACAGTAAACTACCGAATTTTGATAATTTACCATTTTATACACCAATAATTTGATGGTAACAAAAAACACTAGAGTAATGCAATAAACATTATTTTTTATAATCACTGTATTAGTAACCATTAAAGAAATGTTTTTGTTACTGTAAACTACTGTATTTCATTCATTTATACTGTTATACACAATTTTTAAGGCTAACAAACAACACTGAAGTAATGCAATAAACATTATTCATCAAAATGACTTTATATGTAACTATAAAAGAAATGTATTTTTCTACAGTAAACTACCGTATTTCATTCATTTATAGAATTATCCACAAATGATTTGATGGTAATAAATGACACAGAATTAACACAATAAATATTATTTATTAAAATTACTGTATATTTAACCATGAAATTTTTTTAAAGTCTTTATTACAGTAAACTACTGTATTTAATACATTTACTGTATACTGGTATATACGTTTTGATGGTGAGAAATTGTATTTGTAACCAAAATAAATGTTTTTTTTTTTTTACAGTAAACTACTGTATTTTATTAATTTCTAATGTTATACACCAACAATTTGATGGTAGCAAATGTAACCTTAAAAGAAATGTGCAATTTTTTTTACAGTAAACTACCGTGTTTCCTTAATTTATAGTGTTATGCAGCAATGTTTTGATGGTAACAAATAACACTAAAGTAACACAATAAACATTGTTTATTAAAATTACTGTATCTGTAACCATGAAATAAATGTAAAATATTTCTTACAATAATCTACCGTATTTTATTGGTATAAATTTTATTGGCATATTTTATTCTGATGGTAACAAAAGACACTAGAGTAAATTACTGTATATGTAACATAAAACTCTAATGTACATAACTATTGAGATAAAAAAAAACTATGTAATGTCAACAAAAAGCATAAAAACTGAAGCAGGGTATCATGCAGGGAATTCTGGGAAAGTCAATTTACGGTTATTTACCGTATACATTAAGGAAACTTACTGTTAACCAGATTATAGATTTAGCATTGTTACCATTTCTTTTACCATTGAAGTCACAGCCATTTTCACAGTGTACATTATTTCTTACAGTTTATTGCTTCAAACTACTAAAATATCAATTAAGAGCAAAATTTGTGTAAACGTGAGTTGAATTTTCAACATCGAAAGTTGATCGAGTTCCTTTAATCCAATTCATTAGCGTAAATAAACTGAGAAACTACATAAACTGTTAATTAATATTGTTGTTTTTTACAGCATATAAACTTCTTTGAAAGTCTGAAAGAGTCAGAATTCAATAGATTCCTCCTTTCCTTTCAAGACAAAAAAAGAAATCAATAAATTTCTCTTATCCAACAGAAACAGTAAGCTTCATTTAAACTTCATCGTCTCAAAAAGAAAAGATGAAAAATTCTGGATTGGCATTTTGGTATTTGAGACAGAAATCAGAAATAAAGCAAGAATACAATACATTTAAGTGGCATTTACTGGCTATTTAAAGGCTTTGAAACATTTCAAGTTTCCGTTTTTTTCTTCTTTTAAATTGAAATATATTTAAGTCTATGTACATATTTTTTCTAGAAGTCTACAGTTAATAATTAAGGCCAAACCAAATGCCTCTTCAGACTGTCATCTGCCTCCCAAATCCTTTTGGTGCCCATTAACTGTAACGTCACAAATAAAAAAATATTCACGATGTTTGATAAATATACAAAGCAGAAGCCACGTGGCGTTCAGTCAGATGTATATACGTGATTTGAGATCGAAACTCGAAAAAACTAAATCGACACACGGTTAAAGAGATGGACAACATGAAGAAAAACATTTACATTAATAATCTACGGTAAAAAAATGAACAAAAATTAAACTATAGAAGCTTATTTTCATCACGAAGTAAAATAAGGAAAAATCGCAAGATTCTGTCATTGAATTCTGAGGCAAATCAATTGATTTAATTCAAAATCCTTTTAAAAAGAAAGCTCAGAACTGATTACTTCTAATTCGAACATGTAAAATTGTAATGTGAGATAAAAACTGAAAGAAAGTAACAACTGTAAGATTAAAGTTAAATTGTAATTACTAGAATTGTAAAATATTTATTTAATTTTTTGAGAAGAAATTTGGAATTGTGAAATATAAACCCACAATCGCATAAGAGGAAAAAAAAACAAGATAAAAACTCCAAATTCTTATAGTCAGAATAACAAGTTAACTTACAGTTACTCGCAATTAATTAAACTCACAACTACTACAATTTTTACATAAAACATCAAAATAATGAAACAAAATTGTCAATAGCAAAAAAAAGTAAAATAATTCTTTAAAAAAAAAAACATGTAAAACGTTAACTCTATCTAAAAATTGTGAAAAATTCTAATTAGGCTTTTCGTTTTTCATAGCAGAAATTCTCAGACACGTGAATATGGAAGAAAAAAGTTGTAATTATCATAATCTTAATATTTAAGTTCTGTGACAGAAATAAGCTTCTATCCAGCACGTGACTTTTTCAAAACAAGATATTCAACACACAAATATCCATTCTGCTGTTTTCCATTTAAAAAACACACTCTGCCAAGCATACAGTACAGAATTGTTGAGTTTTGGAGTTACCATTCTTTAAACACCTTTACCAAGCATGTGTTATCCACAATCTACAGTGTTTGTCGACAGTAAAAATCGTTGAATTTCAGGGCAGTAAAACATTCATCATTCAGAAACCTCATCTTAGCATAGAGCTAATTGGTGTTATTAGCCTTTAGCTGTGTAGAATGTGTGGAAGTTTGTTTAAAAGTTGTGGGAATAAAGCCCTATCGGCATGGGACTGGTTTCACTGGAGGACGTTAGAGGAATTCCAGATCCACAGACGTACATTGTTAATTTAAATTTTGGTTTCTGCACACCAATAATGGATGTGCATGTGTGATGTAGATGTGTTTTGCTACCATGTGAAGAAATAAAACAAGACGAGCCAAATCACATAAATTGTTAAGACTGGCAACTCTACTATTTACGTGATTTGGCTCTTGTTGATTTGGCTCTTTTTGTTGATATATATATATATATATATATATATATATTTAACTTTTGTAAAATGTTTAAACAGTAAACAAGTTAGGATGTTTTACTTTACATTTCATTTTATATTACATTTAAATTTAAAAATACTCAATTATACTCAAAATAACTTTTTTGGATCCTGTTGTCTTGTTTAATTCCCGCATGTAAAACATAGACAAAACACCTACTGTTACCTTAAGTGTAAAAGAAAACGGCATGTAATTGTAACTATGTAAATCGTATAATTTTGACAGTGGAGTGTCGCTCATCGATTTGTATTATAGTCAAAACTTTGTGTTCGTGATGAAACTGCATTACTTGTATTTTATTTAATAGTTTTACATGGATTCGTTTTACACAAAAGAAAACGGTATGTAATCGTAATTTTACAGCGGTGACAATTTTGACAGTGGAGTGTCGCTCATTGATTTGTATTTATAGTCAAAACTTCGTGTTCGTGATGAAACTGCATTTTGTGTATTTTATGTAAACGTTTTTCATGGATTCGTTTTACACAAAAGAAAATGGTATATAATCGTAATTTTACAGCGGTGACATAGTTTTGACTGTGGAGTGATGATCTTTGATTCGTTCTCATAGTCAGGACTTTGCGTTCGTGAGGAAACTGCATTTTGTTTTTTTTTATTTAATCGTTTTTTATGTATTCGTTTTACGCAAAAGAAAACAGTATGTTATCGTAATTTTACAGCAGTGACATAATTTTGACAGTGGAGTATTGCATTTTGATTCGTTCTCATAGTCAAGACTTTGTGTTCATGATGAAACTGCATTTCATGTATGTAACGATAAAACGAATGCATAAAACGATAAAACAAATCCATGCATGTGTAATTCTAAAATAGTAAAAGAAAACTGCATGTAATCGTAATTTCACAGTGGTGACGTAATTTTGACAATGGAGTGTTGCTCTTTTATTCATTCTCATAGTCAAGACTTCGTGTTTTGGATGACACTGCATTTCATTTTATCGTTTTTTATGGATTTGTTTTACGTAACATGAAATGGTACATAACCATAATTTTACAACAGTGACATAATTTTGACTGTGGAGTGTTGCTCTTTGATTCGTTCTTATAGTCAAGACTTCGTGTTTGAGATGAAACTACATTTCGTGTATTTCGTTTTTCATGGGTTTGTTTCACGTAAAAGAAAATGGTACTTAACAGTAATTTTACAGCAGTGGCATAATTTTGAAAGTGGAGTTACGCTCATTGATTTGTATTTATTGTCAAGACTTTGTGTTCAAAATGAAACTGCATTTCGTGTATTGTTTTATCATTTTTCATGGATTCGTTTTACGACTTTGTGTGCATGATAAAACCACATTTTCAGTATTTAATTTTATCGTTTTTCATAGATTAATTTCACGTAAAAGTAAACAGAACGTAATTGTAATTTTACAGCAGTGATATAATTTTGACTGTGGAGTGTCGCTCTTTGATTTGTACTCATAGTTAAGACTTTGTGTTCTGATGAAACAGCATTTTGTGTATTTCGTTTTTTGTTTTTCATTGATTCATTTCACGTAAAAGAAAGCCGAACGTAATCATAATTTTACAGCAGTGACATAATTTTGGCAGTGGAGTATCGTTCTTTGATTCGTTCTCATAGTCAAGGCTTCGTGTTTGAATGAAACTGCATTTCATGTATGTAATGAAAAAAATTAATTCGTAAAACAATAAAGCGAATCCATGTATGTATAACTCTAAAAATGTAAAAGAAAATGTAGCGTAAATTTAAAAAGGTGACGTCCAGTAATTTGATAGTGGGTTGTTGCTCTTTGATTCGTTCTTATAGTCAAGACTTCGTGTTTGAGATTAAACTACATTTCCTGTATTTCGTTTTTCATGGGTTTGTTTCACGTAAAAGTAAATGGTACTTAACAGTAATTTTACAGCAGTGGCATAATTTTGACTGTGGAGTGTCGCTCTATGATTGGTACTTATAGTCAAGACTTTGTGTGCACGATAAAACCACATTTTCAGTATTTAATTTTATCGTTTTTCATAGATTAATTTCACGTAAAAGTAAACAGAACGTAATTGTAATTTTACAGCAGTGATATAATTTTGACTGTGGAGTGTCGCTCTTTGATTTGTACTCATAGATAAGACTTTGTGTTCTGATGAAACAGCATTTTGTGTATTTCGTTTTTTGTTTTTCATTGATTCATTTCACGTAAAAGAAAGCAGAACGTAATCATAATTTTACAGCAGTGACATAAATTCGTTCTCATAGTCAAGGCTTCGTGTTCGAATGAAACTGCATTTCGTGTATGTAATGAAAAAAATTAATTCGTAAAACAATAAAGCGAATCCATGTATGTGTAATTCTAAAAATGTAAAAGAAAACGCAGCGTAAATTTAAAAAGGTGACGTACAGTAATTTGATAGTGGGTTGTTGCTCTTTGATTCGTATTTATGATCAAGACTTCGTGTTCGTGGCAAAACTGCATTTCATGTTTATAAGGTACACAAACACCGACCGTAAGTTGTACACAAACAGACAACAAAAATGGACTTGTACCCTCGTAAAATTACCATTAGGTTCGATTTTCTTTTATGTTTTTAGAATTGCACATTAAATTTATATTCCATAAAAACGTTATTTGGAAAACTGGTCCCATGCGAATAAGGCTTAAAACTTAAAAATGGTACAATTCAACTGTGGATTAAAAAAATATACAAAAAAAACAACAACAACAAGAGATGTCAGCAGCATTCAGAATACATCGAACGATTTAAAAAAAAAATCTAACCCAGCCTGCTTCAGGAAAGAAGAAACCAGAATCCAAAGCAAAACCGGCCAATGGACACTCCACAACAGCACACAGGACAAACGTTCAGACTATAATGTAGTTGCGGGCTGGATTTACAGCAGCTGAAATGCTGGAGATGGGATTCACACAAGCTGAGTAATTGAATCACTTTTTTCAGACAATGACGCAACTCTCTGAAACACTTCTAGGCATGCTGGGACGCTAAGCAGATGATGACGGAAAAAGCTTTGGAGTGAATCTCTGAAAACACATCAAGAATATCTCATATTTCAAAATAATGTATGGAAAACACACACACACACATACCTGACAAAAGTCGTGTCGGCTATCCAAGTTTTAGGAACAACAAATAATAACTTGACTTCTAGTTGATCATTTGGCATCAGAAATGGCTTATATGAAAGACAAAGGCCTCTATTTTACCAAAACAAATATGATCATGCCTTGATTTTTAATGATTTAATTAGGACAGTAAGGTCTGACTTTGCCTAAACAAAAGTCTTGTCACTTAACAGAAATAATGTCCAGTATAGAATATAAAGTCATGCTGCAGTGAAGAAAGAGTTAATATTGTGTCTGACTCCCATGAGCTTGGAGGACTGCATCCATACATCTCTGCAATGACTCAAATCACTTATTAATAAACTCATCTGGAATGGCAAAGAAAGCGTTCTTGCATGACTCTCAGAGTTCATCAAGAGTCTTTGAATTCATCTTCAATGCCTCCATCTTACCCCAGACATGCTCAATAATGTTTACGTCTGGTGACTGGGCTGGCTAATCCTAGAGCAACTTGACCTTCTTTGCTTTCAGGAACTTCCTCTCCTGTGATTTGTAATGTAACGGGCAGCACAAATGTCTTGATACCTCAGGCTGTTGATGTTGCCATGCACTCTGCAGATCTCTCGCACGCCCCTATACTGAATGTACCCCCAAACCATGATTTTTCCTTCACCAAACTTGACTGATTTCTGTGAGAATCTTGGGTCCATGTGGGTTCCAACAGGTCTCCTGCAGTATTTGTGATGATTGGGATGCAGTTCATCATGCTCTTACAACTGGGATCGACGACAAGACTTTTGTCAGGAAGTATATATATATATATTCACTTTTTATGACTTTTAATGAACTTTACCTAATAATTAAATAAAAAAGTTTTTTTTGTTAAATTCTGACCCCAATCTTTTGAACAGAAGTTTATGTTATACATAATTTAGGATTTATTACATTACATTTTGTTGATGTTTGCTGTAATTTATATAGTTACCAAATAAAAAGTTATGGAATGGCTGAAATAATGTACTAAACTGTCTTAAAAATTACATGGAAAAACTATCATGGTGCTAAAATCATAATAATCTACTAATTTACGTGTGAGATGTGATGGAAACACTGCTGAGATCACTCTTTTTAGTGGGTTTCTTAACAAAACATGATTAGCATCATGCTAATCAGCGTTTCAGCAGACTCGACGAATTTCAGCACAATGTGAAGACGTCCCTTTTACAGACACAGAAACACAGCGTTCACACACACACACACACACAAGCAAATGTCTTTAGCAAAACACACACAGGAATGAATTACTGAAGTGCGAAGCAGTTGCGGACTCCAAACGAAACGCTCTTTGGCAAAAAGAAAAAACCCAGCAGTTTAAAATGAACACTTTCATTTCAACTTTGTCGAGATCGAACCATAATACAGGAAGTGTGTGATGATCAAACGGTGGCTCTTCCTGTCATTTAACAGCATTTCAACCAAAAATTTGCCTTCAGGGGGGAAACAAAAAAAGGCTTTTATCCTGAAAAGCTTCTTCCTTCCTGTGAGGTCATAGTGAAGCTTCCCTTGAAGTCGCCGAGTGTTTCCTGTGAGGTCACAGTGCTCAATCAGAAGACTCTAGCTGTAAATTATAGGAGTATGAGCACAGAAACAGGCCTCGAAGTTCAGCGAACAAATAAATAAAGCGACAGAAAGGGAAATTTGATACTGGAGAACATCAAGCTCGCTGCTTCCTCCTCACTTTTTGAAGCACATAAATAAAAAAACAGTGCTTGAGAAAGAGCCACAACGGACGGTCCGTTCTGTGTTTTGATTTGATTTGTTTTGGCCAGGCTGGTCTGTGCAAGCGAGCCGCTGTGGTTTTTTTGGGATTAATCCTACCAAACCTCGCAGCGGTGGCCTGAGTTCATGGAGGAGCCCAGAGGACACTGGAAGTGCTCGGCGAAGTCGGGTGAGTTGGACAGAGTGCCGATCACGCGGTATTTGGGCGGACTGTGAGGATCCGTCATCAGGCCCTCGTGAGCGCTTTCTGGAGTCCGGACAGAACACCACACCTAAAGAGGAGAAGAAGAGGAGTGTGATGGAGAACATGTTTTCACAGGCAAAACTCACATTTGTATTGTGTTTATTATGTGAATGCACTGGAGTTAAAACTGATCATTAACACTAAAAATGAAGGAAATTCTTAAAGCCTTTTGTTTGCCAATTTACTGTATCTATGTATGTATTTAAAAAAAAACAAAAATTATTAGCACTCTTATGAAACTGTACACATATTTTACAAGTGCCGTTTAATGGAGCCATTTTTTGCATATTTTAAAACATAATTGGTTTAATAACTAATTTCTAAAAACTAATTTACTAGCTATTTTGCTAAATCTCGCCTAAAGTGCAATTTAAAGGCAGATTTTCTGTAGCACTTCGAGAAAAAAAAAAAATCTTAATATTGAAATCAGAAAGAATATTCTAGGAAATATTGTGAAAGTGTCCTTGCTATGTAAAGCATAATTTGGGAAATATTTGGGTAACACTTTATTTTGATGGTCCATTTGAGAATTAGTAGACTGTCTGCTTAAAGGTGCAGTATGTAAGTTTGACACCCAGTGGTTGAACTAGGTATTGCAGTCCTGAATCATAATAAAGGTACGCCGGGTTGCCAGTTTGAGGGATTTTAAACTGTGTTCTAAATAAAAGCAACGACACGCGATTGAGGGAATATTCTCCATATTAAAAGGAGTTTTGGTTCTAACCAACACCTCGAATTGATTTATTAGAAGCGGCTTCTATTTCTCACAGCTGAACAACAGAAACCTATGACAGATCACCTCAGGTAAGCCTCGTGTGCTTTATTCAGTGCTAAATGCTAACAATGCGAGTTTGAATGCATTTTACATGACGTGTATTACCATATACTGAAAGCAGAAAGTTCACCTTTAATGATGTTAAAGAGGGTTAACATGTATTAAATAGATTCTAAACCTTACCGTTTTGTGAGTGAGTGCATATTCTGTGCTTCTGAAAGGCTGTATTTAAATTTCTGCAGTGTTTTGTGGTGCAAACAGCCAAATGGCTCATCACTCATAACAATCTCGTCACAGCGTGTTGTTAGGACACGCGATGTAACCTGCTCACGTTCCTAATATTTATGTCATTTGCTAATTAACGTCATGTGGAACTGAATCTGTCTCATTTTGACATCTGATACTTTCCACTACACTGTAGCATTTCGCTCATGGACGCATGCTTTCAGAGTCTTTCTGAATGAATGAATGAATGAATGAAATATGCTGTTTTCCAACAAGGCAACCCGGGGTGCTGAATTATAATTGGTTAAACTGGCATGTGCATGTGAAAATTACCTAAACAAAGACAGCGTTCCGGCACGGAAAAAAACATTTTCAAAGCAGAATATCTGACTTCAGCATTGTTTGTCAGTTAAACAAGTATGTTCACTTGGGATGTTTCTTAAATATCTGCACACATATTATTGTATTTTTATGCTTTAGAAGAGTCAAAAACTTACATACAGCACCTTTAATATCTGTTGATACAGACATTCAACAGACATTTAACTGACTATAAGAAACTTTGCAAGTACATGCCAATTTACACTAACCCTAACCGTAATCCCAACCCTAACCCCAACCTAACAGCCTACTTAATATCTAATGAGAATTAGTTGGCGTGTAGATGCAATGTAACTTAAATTCAACAAACGGACCATCAAAATAAAGTGTGACCAATATTTGAAAAATGAATAAAAATGTACAGGTGGGCTACTAATTTTGCCAACAACTATTGGCCCTCTGGTCAACTTCATTTCATTTGTACATATGAAGAGTTCAGATGCAAAAACCTCTAAATGCCATCTGAAGTCTTCTCCTAAAATGAGCATTTTTCTAGGCCTCCTACGTTTATGTTACAAGTATTTCACTTTAAAGGCAATGAAAAGAACTTATTCGTGACTATAAGAGTAAAATTTCTGAGCCTACACACAAGAGTCGGAGAAATATGCTAATTTTAGAAGAAAATATCAAACGGCATTTAGAGGTTCTTGCATCTAAACTCTTCATATACATCCTTTCCTGTCATTCAGACCTGCCACACATTCCAAAAAAGCTGGGACAGGAGCAATTTAGCGCTAGTAATCAAGTAAACTGGTTAAATGATGTGATTTGAAACAGGTGATGTCAACAGGTGATTGTAATTATGATTTGGTACGAAAGCAGCATCCAAGAAAGGTCTAGTCCTTTAGGAGCAAAGATGGGCAGAGGATCGCCAGTTTGCCAACAAATACATAAGAATATTATTGAAATGTTTAAAAACAATGTTCCTCAAAGAAATCGTGCGTACTGCTGGACGTGTAGTAGGAGGTGAGCTTCCCTCCCTCCAGGACATCTATACCAGGAGGTGCATGAGGAAAGCCAAGAGAATCATCAGCGACTCCAGCCACCCAAGCCATAGACTTTTCTCTCTGCTACCCTCAGGCAGACGGTTCCGCAGCATCCGGCCATGCACCAGCCGACTGAAGGAAACTTTCTTCCCTCAGACTATCAGGCTGATGAACACTTAACACACCCCACACAAACTCTTCCCTACCCCACACTGCACACCATCAAGATGTAGCATGCACTGCACTTTAACAAATCCATACTTAAAACAATACTGCCTACGTATCGCTGTCAACATTGCCAATTTTACATTGTCTTGTTTTTTGTGAGTATGTTGTTGTATAGGCAACCCAGTGGCGCAGTAGGTAGTGCTGTTGCCTCACAGCAAGAACGTCGCTGGGTCGCAGATTCGAACCTCGGCTGGGCTGGGTCAGTTGGCGTTTCTGTGTGGAGTTTGCATGTTCTCCCTGGGTTCGCGTGGGTTTCCTCCGGGTGCTCCGGTTTCCCCCACAGTCCAAAGACATGCAGTACAGGTGAATTGGGTAAGCTAAATTGTCCATAGTGTATGAGTGTGAATGTGTGTGTGGAAGTTCCCAGAGATAGGTTGCGGCTGGAAGGGCATCCGTTGCGTAAAATCGTGCTGGATAAGTTGGCGGTTCATTCCGCTGTGGCGACCCCGCAAGGGACAAAGCCGACAAGAAAATGAATGAATGAATGTTGTTGTATACTGCACTGTCTGTATTTCGCACTGTCGTTGTATTTACACTGTCTGTATTTTGCACTGTCTGGAGCTTTTCACTCATCATAGCACACGTGCTGCTGATGATGTGACAATAAAAGTGATTTGATTTAATTTGATTTGATTTTGAAAGATAGGAAGACATGTGGATATTTCACCTTCGACAGTGAATAACATAATTAAAGATTCAAGGAATCTGGAGGATTTTTAGTGAGTAAAGGACAAGGGCGCAAGCCTAAGCTGAACTACTATGATCTCTGATCTCTCAGGCGGCACTGCATCAAGAATCCTCATTGATCTATAAGCGATATCACCACATGGACTCAGGACTACTTTGGCAAACCTTTGTCAAGTACCACAATACGTAGTTACATCCACAAATGCCAGTTAAAACTGTACTGTGCCAAAAGCAAGCCCTATGTTAACAGTGTCCAGAAGCGCCATCGACTTCTCTGAGCTCTGAGACATTTGGGATGAACCATCACAAAGTGGAAAGGGAGAAATGGACGTTGTGTGCTCCAAACCAAAGACGAAAAGGATCCTCCAGACTGTTACCAGCAATAAGTCCAAAAGCCAGAGTCTGTCATGGTATGGGGTTGTGTCAACGCCCTTGGCAAAGGTAACTTGCACTTCAGTGATGCACCATTAATGCTGAAAAGTACATATGGTGCACAATATGGTGGTGCCTTTGTCAGGGACGCCCATGCATATTTCAACAAGACAATGCAAAACCACATTCTGCACACATTACAAAGTCCTGGCTGTGGAGGAAGAGAATACAGGTACTTGACTGGCCTGCCTGCAGTCCCGACCTGTCTCCAATAGAGAATGTGTAGCACATTTTAAAGCGCAAAATGCAACAACGAAGACCCTCATACTGTTGCCCACTTTAAGACTTGTTTGCACGAAGAATCGGACAAAATTAGAACTGAAACACTTCATCACTTGGTGTCTTCAGTCCCTAAACGTCTTTTAAGTGTTGTGAAAAGGAATGGCAACATTACAAAGTAGTAAATGCTTTACTGTTCCAACTTTTCTTTAAATGTGTTGCAAGAACCAAAATTGGAATACGTGTTTATTTTGAAAAAAAATAAATAAATATTGCGAGAAACACATTAAATAATGTGCTGTTGTATTGTCTGCAATGAAATACAAGTCAAAACAATTGCAAATACTTTACAAATCACTGCTTTCTTTAATATATATATATATATATATATATATATATATATATATATATATTTTTATATATATATATATATATATATATATATATATATATATATATATATATGTATATTTAATTCACATAAATATATAATTCATGTCATATGCTTTAAACAAATGATTTAGTGTCTGGCAAGCTATATTTTCAATACAATACTATTTTTGAAGATGTTGTTATGTATTTTTTCATACCTGTGCGAAACCCACAAAGAAGAGCTGATCGTTTGTCAGATTGACAGCTGGGAGTCTCTTCTCTTCCCCGTTCTTCTTCACCCAGGACCTGTACGCCTGTCCAAACAAACAACTCAAAGTCACTCATCTGTCTTCATTAACATCTCATTCAGCCAAGAAGACACTAAATGTGCAGTTATCATATCCATCTCCAGAAGGGGGAGCCACAGAATCATCTATCTTCTAATCCAAGGCTGTTTATATCTGAAGGGCCACTGTATAATAGAGTTTAAGGTCAAATACCAATTCTACCTCTTACATCTTTAGTTTGGGTGCGCAAGGGTAAGGGGAGGGGACATATAGCCCTTCAAACTAAGATTTTTCAGGACCACATTACAAAAAAAGGGCTGTGAGATTTGGAGGACTGTAAGGAGACCCACAAATGAAATAAATAAATAAATAAATAAATAAATAAATAAATAAATAAAATAAAGGGTGTTAATAAGGATTTTTACCACAAACAAGAATCTAGATTCATAACAATGTTAATGTCTTAAGGTTTTGATTCAAAATGAATTTTTGCTAACTATAGTCCCTTCCATTTAAACAAAACACACTGCGAAGGATACAATAAAGAATTGTTGATTTCTGGGGTTACTATTCCTTAAACTCCTTTACCAAATGTCTGTTATCCACAACCACCAGTGTTTGTTGACAGTAAAAATTATTAAATTTCAGGGCAGTAAAACGTTCATCATTCAGAAACGTCATCTTAGCGTAGAGCTAATTAGCAGTATTAGCCTTTATAGCGGTGTAGAAAATGTAGATGTTTGTTTACCAGCTGTGGGAATAAAGCCCTGCTGGATGGGACTAGTTTTTACTACAAATGGGGATCTAGATTCGTAACGATGTGTTATGGTCATGATCTTCATGAATTGTCATGAATTTTTGCTAAGGATAGTCCATTACAATGACTGCTGCAAATTATTGCATATTTAAAATTCTGATAATGTTTAAAATGCTTTTCACAGCATGTCTGGTATAATGTTAAGGGTGCAGTCTCTTCACATTTCAATAGTAATGATTAAAGTAAATGATCTAAATATATTTATATGCATTTTTTCAATCCATGTGCATTGAGTAAGGTCATACACAACACAAAAAAAGTGAAATGAATGAGGCATATGGACATAGCACAAAATCTAAAGCAAGTCATTTTAGCATGCCAAAGTCAAATTTATGCATATAAAATATATTTTCCCAACAACAAAATTATGGCTAGTGAAAATGGCAAGTGGCTAGTAATGTTGGAAAACTACTAGCCACAGTGGCTGGAGATCAAAAAAGTAAATGGTAAAAATTAGATACTGTCTGAAGGGTTCTTCCAAAAACTTTTATAAAATTTGGGGTTCTCTCCTTGAATAAATGGAAATGTATACTCCCTGCACACTGGATGATAGTTAATCTTACATTTTTTACTGCTGTGTGACATCTCATGTGACATCATGACCAGGATTTTAGTTTGGTGCATAAACAATTGTTTTGGTTGGTTGGTATTTATTTTTATTTATTTTATTTTATTTTATCTTATTATTAATTTATTTATTTTTATTTATTTATTATTACTATTTTTTATATATATAAATGTATCTGAGGGACAATAATTGTCACAATCATTTAGATCCCTTTTTACTTCTCTCTCCCTCTAAGTAAAATGTAAAATGTGAAAATGTAAAATGTGAAAAAAGTGTAAAATGTGTGATATGTGTAAATTTTTGAAAATTTCTATAAATAAAGTTGGGGGAAAAAAAAGTAAATGGTAAGCCCTGTATATCAGTATATTAAATCTAGGATCTACTTAGGACTGGGCGATATGGCAAACAAAAAAAACAAAAAAAAAAAATCTAGGTTTTTTTATAAAGTTTGACCGATTCACGATTTCAATTTGTTTTGTGTGTGTGTGTAACTAGTCAACAAACATTACAACAACATGACTGAAGTAACATTCTCTTTATATATAACTTGAAAAACCATCTGGTTAAGGAACATTGTAGTTTTAATGGCCATGCCATACATAAATTGGTCAACAAAGGTGTAAATACATTAGTGCTGGGCCGTTATTGGCGTTAACGTGCTGCGTTAATGCGAGACTCTTATCGCGCGATAAAAAAAATATCGCCGTTGATCTATTCTCAAAGTGGGGTGGGAGCTGGGTTTATTTTATGCAAGCTATGATGACTTTCACCTTGATATATTAGCGCGGATGTATACCTGACCGGTGAACCGTCTGACAAAAGAGTGCCCTTTTAAATCAAATCAGCAGGATGCTTGACTCTAACTGCAGTTCGGCAGTTTCACTAACTCACGAACATTTCATTCATGCCATCGTGACAAACTGGGGTACTAGACGCAAATAAGGAGTAAGGACTGGTGAGAGTGTCATGCACGCCAAATGGTAAGAAAAAAACTTCCGCATTTCGCGATGTGTGTGTGTTTGTGAATGTGTGTGCGCGGTCGGTCCTTTACTGACAGCCGCGTGTGGATCTTGTCGGAAAACATGGCGAAAGGTCCTAAAGACCGCAGTGTTTACTTCTATAATGCCACTAATATCTGCATACTCCACATGTCTTAATTCCATTTCTGTTTAGTTCAGTTTTGACTTTAGTCGGTTTAAGGTAATCAAAAATTGCTATTTAGAGCTTATGAAGGCCTACAGTTCAACATTCATGTTTAACTGCATAAACAGGTAGTAAACACAAGTACATCTTATTGAACATCATTTATTTTCATCACCAATTATCATAGTAGGACATTTTCTCAAGCAGTTTGTGATGCACTTTGGAAACGGGAGATGAGCCCCTGGTCTAATGCGACACCCGGCTTGAGAAACCCGTTCTCAAAGACGTATAATTTGGGTAGCACACATATTCTGAATGTCTTCGGCAGAATTCAAATGAGCCATTTTAATCTAGATTAATCTAGATTAAAAAAATTAATCTATGCCCACCTGCAAAATAAATGTAAAACAATTTCATGAGTTAAATTTCGTTGCAGAAGATTTGAATAAAATATCAAAGTAAATATTGTGCAATTTGAATTAAACATTGAATACTTCTGTTCTGAATGTATAGTAAGAAAATAAACATTTTAACCAATGTAAACATTACATCAGTCAACTCAAAAAGTTAAGCACCGGCACTGAACACCCTCTCAGAAGGGGCACTGGTTGCAGGAATACAGAGCTATTTTTTTTGCAAGTTTGCTGAGCCTGGGAAAGATTGTCTCATAGCCTTACACCAGTGAAGTGGGTCTGTGTCTGAATCTCCATCAGGAGACATCAAATAGGCTGTCAGCTCGGCTTTGACTTTGTCTTCTTCTGATTGAATGACAGGTTGTGATGCTGTTGCCGTTTTCTTAAAAAGATGCAGTGGAAGGACTGAACACGGAGACTGTAAAGCCTAATTTAACCCAATGCGTGAAGTTGTGGACGTATAGCAGGAGCAAATACAAGCACCAGATGTGTGTCAAATATAAAATGATATATTTATTCTGTTTTTCTTTTTTCCCCCTTTTAAATACCGATCCTTGATGCGCTTTGCACCACTCGGTATTACGCTGCCTGACTGCCTGCAGCGTTGCCACATTTAGCTGACTGACTCCAGAAACAAAACCGCCCAAATATACACTACCCGCGTATGTCATTTTTTACCCGCACAATCGGATTCAAAACCGCCAAATCTGGCAACACTGACTGCCTGTCTGGGTTTCGACGGTTTCAACTAGGTCCGCTAATGACGTAATGGGAGTACTTTCACTTTTCACTGCTACAGCTGCTCACCTCTGCTCGTGTTCAAACCAAACTAAGATCGGTGAGGTTTTCACATGGCAGGTTTTTACGTCTTTCGTACATGTTGAGAGATCGAGTTTATCGACTTGATAAGGAAATATGTCTTGATATAATCCACACAGACGTGACTTATGCCTAGTTCACACTGCAGGATTTTAAGCCTGATTTGAGCCCGATTTGGAAGTTAACGAGCTCGCCGACAGATCGGGGAAAAATCTGCGGGTGCACGGCGCTCGGCAGTCTTTATGTGTGAACTACTGTACAACGCGTCAAAGAGGCTCGCTGAAGCGTCGCCGACACCTCGCAGACAAAAATCCAATATTTAGCATGCTAAACATTCCAGAGCAGTCGGCCGACTCGACCCCACGTGTGGTCAGATGTAGTGACGAGCTGCAGCCAATGAGAGAGCATAGCAGCATGAGCTGAATGGCTGTGTGTTCAGGAGCTGAACAGAAAACGTCTGTGATTGGCTAGAATGGGCATCGATGGACTCGCTTCATTCTGTGTTAACACGGACACGAGAGTAGGCTATATTATTAACAGTGGAACTAGAGTTCTGTAACTATTAGAATTACCATAATGGTCATTCTGACCTTTCTCACATCATATTTACATTCAAAACTTCTATTGCGATATTAAATTAAGCTTTGAATGTCTGTCATCATATTTTATGACAGCATTACCCTAAAAATAGTATCGTTTTTGGTAATACAGCATATAAATATGTAGTTAAGATACTAGAACATGCAAAGGTCTGAGCCTCGCTTTCATTTTCACTTTCTAACAGGAGCTATTTCGTGGCAGAGAATATGCTGTTCTGAAAGATATATCTGAAGTAAATTAATGTTTTTGCTATCAGAAAGTTTGGTTTATTTTAGCAGGAAGTTGCTAGGCAAAAAATGCATGCATATTTAAAGTCACAGTCATTTTAACCAATATTGTAATTAAAGGTAGACAAAAAATAAGTGTTAGAAAGACATACACAGATATTTAGAAACTAGAGGTGTGAACCTACACTGGTCTCACGGTTCGGTTCGGTTCGGTTACGATTATCATGCCATCGATTCGGTTCAATTCGATATCTCGGTGCATCATGGTGCATTGACGATTCTTTCCATACACAGTTTTATATTTTCTTCACAGCACAGCAATTCTTGTATTAAAATGTATAAATATATTTTTATACTATTTGTAAAACAATTTTGTCCTTTAATACAAACAGTCATATATATAAACTGTACCTTTAAACAACACGAGCATTTATAGACAATTTCGAGGGATGTAAACAAAAACAATGGCCCTAACGTATTTCCTGTTCTACATTTTTAATTTCCATTGCTTCTGAGAATCCAAAAAGGTCCACATATTGATAAATAGTGTTATGACGACTGATTTAAAATCAAGTTATGATTGAATTGCCTCTTGTTACAGTTAGGAAATAGTTTAACGCCAAGCAGGAAATGTTCATGGGCCAATGACATGACCACATATTGAAATGGTCTATAGCAATAAACAAATATAAATATCCCGCTCGCTTTCTGCCTTGTCTACCAAGTTCTTTCTTACACCCCTTTGATTGGTCAAGCGCTCAACAGAAAGGGCTGCGATTGGCTCTTCACGCTGGCGCTCTACACAGATGCACTCATGGGCCACAGTGAGAGAGAAATGGAGATTACTTTCATTCTCTTAATCGCCGTGAAATAGGGGCTTTTGCCGTAAGTTTCAGTGAAACACAGTTCAGCAAACACACACGCAGTGAATTTGTGCACATTGTGTGTTTTTCGTAGTTAGAGCGTTCTAAATAATCGCGCTCGCGACTCGCCTCCCTCGCCATAGTAAGCTACAGCGACATAGCGCATATGAGATAAATGACGTCAGTAATAACCGGTTATGATTATTACTGAACCGATACCGAATTGTCCGCGTCTGCATCGCGGTGCACCGAAGAAACGATTAATTTTGACACCCCTATTAGAAACTGTCAGGGTGTTATAGATATGTTAGTTTTATTTCAAAGAGTTAAAAAATTACAAAAATTAAAAACTCTCTGTGTATCTTTCCTCTTGAACTTTGCAGATGAGTGATTGATCCGCTGATGCATCAGCTGACTGATGATGGTTTTAAATGCTCCCTTGAAAGCTTGAAACACAAGCAGCCAATAGTGTTCAGCTTTTTCTGACGACTCCTCCCTCAAAATTTCATTGGCTGTGGTTTGGTAGCTGTTGGCGAACGAGTTGTTGTCAGATCATGTAGTGTGTGACCCCCCTCTTGTGGATCATTTACGTAGTATCGCGTAGTGTGAACACCACAGTGATTAAAAGACACAAAATCAAGTCATGTAGTGTGAACTGCACAGCGATCTGCCGATGCTTAAAATCCTGTAGTGTGAACTAGGCATTAGTAAAGCGTGAAGTCATGTAGGATTACTTGTTGAATTAGGCTGAATGTAAATCCCCTCGTCAGGCAGCGCTGAAATAGCGTGAGAGAGTGGACCAAAGCGCATCCAACGAAAGGTATTAACAGTCCGTGCGTTCGTTCCATTACTACCATGATTGAAACTCAGTCAGGCAGCGTAATACAAACAGTGGATCAAAGCACATTGGTGCAATCATAATATATCTAATATTTTTATAAAAAAATAGCGATACCTCAATTTAATAAAAAATTAAATCATCTTAAAACCAAATTAATCGAAAAAAAAAAATCGAAAGAATCGCCCAGCCCTAGATCTACTACTAACATAACTCAACCAGGCCTCGTCCACTAAAGCAGAAATCATTTAAATTCGGGATATAATGACGTGTTTGTACAAAACTGTGATTTATAATTGAGTCGTTTGAGGGAGTCACAAAGAACAGCTCGCTTTGAAGAGACTTTTTGCTGTAATTTTTCATCTTCAAAAAGGAAACATTGAATTGTAGGTGTAAAAAAAGCAGACTCCTTTTATAAACCACAACAACAAAACAGCTTCAAAAAATGAAATGTGACCTACATGATAGGCAGCTTTCAGTCCGCCATTGTCGGCGATGTTTTCTCCCAGCGTCTGTTTTCCATTAATGTGCTCTCCGTTGATGGTGTACTGTGTGTATTGATCGATCATACACTCGGTGCGGTTCTTGAAGGCCTCCACCGAGGAGTTCTGCCACCACGAGCGCAGGTTTCCATCTTTGTCGTACTCTCGGCCTGCGTAATAGAATTAAGCATTAAAGGGTCAGATGATGAAATATCGACTTTTCCTCGAGCTCTCAAAAGCATAATAGTCTGATAACAGCACGATAAAATGCACTGCAATTTTCACTGATATTAGGGAGCAGAAATGGCTCATTTTCTGTTCAATTTCTGGATTTGAAAATAGATTTGTTTTGTTAACCTAACACAACATTAAGCATGCTTTGCTGAGATTTGTTAAAATGAAGGGCACTTGTAGAGTAATACATCGTGTATTTTTATCTTATTGCAAAGGGGACCTGGCGACGCGGTGGTGCAGTGGGTAGCGCTCTCACCTCACAGTCGCTGGTTCGAGCCTCGGCTGGGTCAGTTGGCATTTCTGTGTGGAGTTTGCATGTTCTCCCCGCGTTCGTGTGGGTTTCCTCCGGGTGCTCCGGTTTCCCCCACAAGTCCAAAGACATGCGCTATAGGTGAATTGGGTAAGCCAAATTGTCAGTAGTGTATGTGTGTGAATGAGAATGTATGGGTGTTTCCCAGTGATGGGTTGCGGCTGGACGGGGATTCGCTGTGTAAAACATATGCTGGATAAGTTGGCGGTTCATTCTGCTGTGGCGACCCCAGATTAAAAAAGGGACTAAGCCGAAAATAAAATAAATGAATGAATAAAGGGGACCTATTATGCAAAAATCACTTTTATAAGGTGTTTAAACACAGTTTTTTTATTAAGTTTTATTTTTTATAATCACACTTGATAAAAACAGTCTGTTGAAACACTTCGATTGATATTTTCCCTTTGTACGTGTCATCAGAGCCCCACCCATTATTGATGATCTCACCCTCATTAGCATAATTACACCCTCTTTTGTAAATAGGGCTGGAAGTAAACAGTTGACTTCAACCATTCAGCCTAGGGCTAGGCAGATAAACAATCTTATATGGAATTGCGATAAAATTGAAGTCAATGTCAGAGCCTAGTGGTTAGCTCGCCGACATTTGGTGCAGTAGCACGTCAGGGCGTCCCGAGTTCGAATCCCGGCTCGAGGACATTTCCCAACCCTACCCCCCTCCCTCTCTCTTGCATTTCGCTTCCTGTCATATCTAATACTGTCCTATCTCATAAAGGCCAAAAATAAATATTTAAAAAAAATAATAATACAAATATGTCAATAACAATGATAAGCTCTGGATTTTTTTGAAACGTGCAACAATGGGAATCTAAAAGTGTGTTAATATTAGAGATGTACTGAATTTTGAGCCACCGAAAAGTTATTGGGCGAAAACGACCCTCTAATTTTTGTCGATTCAGTGATTGTTGGGTATTCTTTTAAATCTGGAAGCATTAACGACTTATAATGAAATATATATCATTATTGTTCAATATTCAAGATTTGCATTTTTTTTTTCTCGCCATATCGCCCAGTCCTACCCTGCTGAAAAATCCAGCTTAAACCAGCCTAAGCTGGTTGGCTGGTTTTAGCTGGTTGACCAGCCTGGTTTTAGAGGGGTTTTGGCCATTTCCAGGCTGGTTTCCAGCCATTTCCAGCCTGGTCTTAGCTGGTCAGGCTGGGAGTTGACCAGCCAAAACCAGCTTGACCAGCCAAAACCAGCTATGTCCAGCTTAAACCAGGCTGGTCAAGCTGGTTTTAGCTGGTTTAAGCTGGTCATTTTCCAGCCTGACCAGCTAAGACCAGGCTGGAAATGGCTTGAAACCAGCCTGGAAATGGCCAAAACCCCTCTAAAACCAGGCTGGTCGACCAGCTAAAACCAGCCAACTAGCTTAGGCTGGTTTAAGCTGGTTTTTTCAGCAGGGTAGTTCAACCCATTTCTTGTTCTTGCAGGGTCCCTTTTAGCTTAGCTTAGCATAATGAATTGAATCAGATTAGACCATTAGCATTTCTTTCAAAATTTTCAAAAATGAGTTTTGATCACTTTCCTATTAAAAGGTCTTCTATGTGTAATTCATTCATTCATTTTCCTTCGGCTTAGGCTCTTTATTCATCAGGGGTCACCACAGCGGAATGAACCGCCAAATTATCCAGCATATGTTTTACACAGCGAATGCCCTTCCAGCTGCAACCTAGTACTGGGAAACACCAATGCACTCTTACATTCACACACATACACAAGGGCCAATTTAGTTTATTCAATTCACCTAAAGTGAATGTGTTTGGACTGTGGGGGAAACCAGAGCACATGGAGGAAACCCACGCAAACACGGGTAGAACATGTAAACTCCACACAGAAATGCCAACTGAGCCAGCTGGGACTCATACCAGCGACCTTCTTGCTGTGAGGCGACAGTGCTAACCACTGAATTACTATTTCAGATTACACAACAGACTTATTATTGTTATTTGATGTGTTCGACCACCGAACAGCAATGATTTTACAAAACAAAACATGGAAGTGTACTAACCTTGGTCATCGAACGCGTGTGTTAGCTCATGCCCCATGACCACTCCAATCCCACCAAAGTTTAAAGCTCTGTCAGACACATCAAAACATTACAATTGATGCAGAAAACTAGTTAGCAACATGCTAACAGTTTCAGCCACATCTGCTCACTTGGGGTGATGCTGGGCGTAGAACGGGGCCTGTAAGATGCCAGCAGGGAAGACGATGCCGTTCTTGGTTGGCATGTAGTAAGCGTTCACTGTCGGTGGAGTCATACTCCATCTATAGAGACATTACAAATCACACATTATCTTAAACTATAGGAAAACAAATAGCTCAAATTTGTAGGCCTATCTTATTTACCCATTGAAGCATGTGTGAAATCAACATTTTATTGTCTATTTTGCTAGCACATTAATTCAGTTATTCTTAAGGTGAATAATTAATCCATGCAAGTTAATCCACTGTAAAAAAAAAAGGTTGTTTTGGTAATCTTCAATCAAAGTCAAATGCCCCCTTCTCAATATTCCAGTTTGCTATGAGTGAATGATGCACAAAAATAAAGCCTTGCCCCCTTACTCAATATTCTAGTTTGCTATGAGGAAATGATGTGCAAAAATAAAGCCCCGCCCTCCTAATGTTCCAGTTTGCTATGAAAGAAGGATGCCCTAAAATAAAGCCCCGGTCTTTATTTAATATTGCAGTTTGTTATGAGGGAATGATGCACAAAAATAAAGCCCCGCCCCCTTCTCAATATTCCAGATTGCTATAAAGGAATGATGCACAAAAATAAAGCCCCGCCCCCTTCTCAATATTCCAGTTTGCTGCAAGGGAATACTGCACAAAATAAAGCCCCGCCTCCCCTCTCAGTACTGCAGTTTGCTATGAGGGAATGATGCAAAAAAAATAAAGCCCCGCCTCCTTCTCAATATTTCAGTTTGCATTGAGGAAAGGATGCACAAAAATAAAGCCCCGCCCCTTTTCAATATTCCAGTTTGCTATGAAGAAATTATGCACAAAAATAAATCCCCGCCCCCTTCTCAATATTCCAGTTTGCTATGAGGGAATGATGCACAAAAATAAAGCCCCGCCCCCTACTCAATTCCAGTTTGCTATGAGGGAATGATGCACAAAAAGAAAGCCCCGCCCCTTACTCAATATTCTAGTTTGCTATGAGGGAATGATGTGCAAAAATAAAGCCCCGCCCCCTTACTCAATATTCTAGTTTGCTATGAGGGAATGATGTGCAAAAATAAAGCCCCGCCCCCTAATATACCAGTTTGCAATGAAAGAAGGATGCCCTAAAATAAAGCCCCGCCCTTTATTTAATATTGCAGTTTGCTATGAGCCAATGATGTGCAAAAATAAAGCCCCTCCTCCCTACTCAATATTCCAGTTTGCTATAAAGGAATGATGCACAAAAATAAATCCCTGCCCCCTTCTCAATATTCCAGTTTGCTATGAGGGAATGATGCACAAAAATAAAGCCCCGCCCCCTTCTCAATATTCCAGTTTGCTGCAAGGGAATATCGCACAAAATAAAGCCCCCCCCTTCTCAGTATTGCAGTTTGCTATGAGGGAATGATGCAAAAAAATAAAGCCCCGCCCCCTTCTCAATATTCCAGTTTGCTATGAGGAAATTATGCACAAAAACAAAGCCACACCTCCCTTCTCAATATTCCAGTTTGCTATGAGGGAATGATGCACAAAAAGAAAGCCCCGCCCCCTTTTCAATAATCCAGTTTGCTATGAGGGAATGATGCACAAAAATAAAGCCCCGCCCCTACTCAATATTCCAGTTTGCTGTGAGGGAATGACGCACAAAAAGAAAGTCCCGCCCCTACTCAATATTCCAGTTTGCTATGAGGGAATGCTGCATAAAAATAAAGCCCCGCCCCCTACTCAATATTCAAGTTTGTATGAGGAAATGCTGCATTAAAATAAAGCCCCGCCCCCTACTCAATATTCCAGTTTGTATGAGGGAATGCTGCATTTAAGTAAAGCACCGCCCCCTACTCAATATTACAGTTCGTATGAGGGAATGCTGCATAAAAATAAAGCCCCGCCCCCTACTCAATATTACAGTTTGTATGAGGGAATGCTGCATAAAAATAAAGCCCCGCCCCCTACTCAATATTACAGTTTGTATGAGGGAATGCTGCATAAAAATAAAGCCCCTCCCCCTACTCAATATTCAAGTTTGTATGAGGGAATGCTGCATTAAAATAAAGCCCCGCCCCCTACTCAATATTCCAGTTTGTATGAGGGAATGCTGCATTAAAGTAAAGCCCCGCCCCCTACTCAATATTACAGTTTGTATGAGGGAATGCTGCATAAAAATAAAGCCCCGCCCCCTACTCAATATTACAGTTTTTATGAGGGAATGCTGCATAAAAATAAAGCCCCGCCCCCTACTCAATATTCAAGTTTGTATGAGGGAATGCTGCAAAAAAATAAAGCCCCGCCCCCTACTAAATATTCCAGTTTGTATGAGGGAATGCTGCATTAAAGTAAAGCCCCGCCCCCTACTCAATATTACAGTTTGTATGAGGGAATGCTGCATTAAAATAAAGCCCCGCCCCCTACTCAATATTACAGTTTGTATGAGGGAATGCTGCATTAAAGCCCCACCCCCTACTCAATATTACAGTTAGTATGAGGGAATGCTGCATAAAAATAAAGCCCCGCCCCTTACTCAATATTACAGTTTGTATGAGGGAATGCTGCATAAAAATAAAGCCCCGCCCCCTACTCAATATTCAAGTTTGTATGAGGGAATGCTGCATTAAAATAAAGCCCCGCCCCCTACTCAATATTACAGTTTGTATGAGGGAATGCTGCATTAAAGTAAAGCCCCGCCCCTACTCAATATTCAAGTTTGTATGAGGGAATGCTGCATTAAAGTAAAGCCCCGCCCCCTACTCAATATTACAGTTTGTATGAGGGAATGCTGCATAAAAATAAAGCCCCGCCCCCTACTCAATATTACAGTTTGTATAAGGGAATGCTGCATTAAAATAAAGCCCCGCCCCCTACTCAATATTACAGTTTGTATGAGGGAATGCTGCATTAAAATAAAGCCCCGCCCCCTACTCAATATTACAGTTTGTATGAGGGAATGCTGCATTAAAATAAAGCCCCGCCCCCTACTCAACATTACAGTTTGTATGAGGGAATGCTGCATTAAAATAAAGCCCCGCCCCCTACCCAATATTCCAGTTTGTATGAGGGAATGCTGCATTAAAGTAAAGTCCCGCCCCCTACTCAATATTCAAGTTTGTATGAGGGAATGCTGCATTAAAATAAAGCCCCGCCCCCTACTCAATATTCCAGTTTGTATGAGGGAATGCTGCATTAAAATAAAGCCCCGCCCCCTACTCAACATTACAGTTTGTATGAGGGAATGCTGCATTAAAATAAAGCCCCGCCCCCTACCCAATATTCCAGTTTGTATGAGGGAATGCTGCATTAAAATAAAGCCCCGCCCCCTACTCAATATTCCAGTTTGTATGAGGGAATGCTGCATTAAAGTAAAGTCCCGCCCCCTACTCAATATTCAAGTTTGTATGAGGGAATGCTGCATTAAAATAAAGCCCCGCCCCCTACTCAATATTCCAGTTTGTATGAGGGAATGCTGCATTAAAATAAAGCCCCGCCCCCTACCCAATATTCCAGTTTGTATGAGGGAATGCTGCATTAAAGTAAAGTCCCGCCCCCTACTCAATATTCAAGTTTGTATGAGGGAATGCTGCATTAAAATAAAGCCCCGCCCCCTACTCAATATTCCATTTTGTATGAGGGAATGCTGAATAAAAATAAAGCCCCGCCCCCTACTCAATATTCCAGTTTGTATGAGGGAATGCTGCATTAAAATAAAGCCCCGCCCCCTACTCAATATTACAGTTTGTATGAGGGAATGCTGCATAAAAATAAAGCCCCGCCCCCTACTCAATATTACAGTTTGTATGAGGGAATGCTGCATTAAAATAAAGCCCCGCCCCCTACTCAACATTACAGTTTGTATGAGGGAATGCTGCATTAAAATAAAGCCCCGCCCCCTACCCAATATTCCAGTTTGTATGAGGGAATGCTGCATTAAAGTAAAGTCCCGCCCCCTACTCAATATTCAAGTTTGTATGAGGGAATGCTGCATTAAAATAAAGCCCCGCCCCCTACTCAATATTCCAGTTTATATGAGGGAATGCTGCATTAAAGTAAAGCCCCGCCCCCTACTCAATATTCTATTTTGTGTGAGGGAATGCTGCATTAAAATAAAGCCCCGCCCCCTACTCAATATTCCAGTTTGCTTTGAGGGAATGCTGCATCAAAATATATCACCATACTGAAATAAACATCTCAGAAACTTCCTATTTATGTAGACTTCAAGAGGTTGATGATGTATTAAGTTGTCCTTTTAAGGTGATGACAAGCTATTACACACCAAAATAGACTATGGTACTCTTTTCAATGCACCACACACAACATGCACAGATTTGGTTTCTCTCTTAACACACACTGTTAAACTCACTGGTCTCTGTTTGGCGGCTTGCGGAGCTGATCTGCCATCACACGTGCTGAGAAGTTATAGAAGTTGATCATGTTCTGGAAGAAGTTGTCCTCTGTAACCTCATACTAAAAGAAAAACAGCATGTTAGATTTGATCAACATAGATTTGAACACAAGTTATCTCCAAAAAAATCTCAAGATTTGTGTTGATTCAGCTCAATATGAATAAATAGTTTGAACAAGCAGCAAAATGATTCTTTTTTGAGTGTGTATGGATAAATCCGAGACTCGCTGAAATGAATTTAAACCTGCAGAAAGTTTTTCAAGATTTAAAGATTAAAAGCAAAGCTCTTGGCTTAACTCACCCCATCATACACATCATCCAGCTCTTTGGAGTCCAGAATGAAGTCTGGAAATCCGATCATGTCATAGATGGCATCCGCCTACAGCCGGAAAAGACACGTTATCCTGATTTCTTGGCAAGCGATGCAAAGTGTTTACAGTTAAGCTGTTTTTTTTTCTCCTGTCTTGAATCTCAGGCAAATCCATAAGTTTTGGTGATCCAGTCATGCTGCTGCAAATCTCATTCTCTCTCTCACCTTGTCCTTGGCAGCTTGTCGGGTCTGTTCATCCATCCAGTTCAAATCATCCAGTGCGCCTTTGAAAGCCGTGCGGATTTCATTGATCATCCCCTCTGCCTGCGTTATGACAGAAAACATGAGGTTGTGAACTGTGGAGTTCACATTACGGCCACATGAGGGCAAAAACACACCACCGCTGAGGTCCTAAATTAAACAAATCTTCAGTGCAACATTCGGCAAATTTTTTTTTATCATCTTACAGTTGAAGTCAAAATGATTAGCCCCCCCTGTATATTTATTACATTCTGTTTAATGGAAAGAAGATTTTTTTTTTCAACACATTTCTAAACATAATAGTTTTAATAACTCATTTCTTTTATCTTTGCCATGATGACAGTACATAATATTGTACTAGATATTTTTCAAGATACTAGTGTTCAGCTTAAAGTGACATTTAAAGACTTAACTAGGTTAACTAGCAAAGTTAGGGTAAATAGGCAAGTCATTGTGTAATGATGGTTTGTTCTGTAGACCAGGAGCACCGCTAGGTTGGGAAAATTTAGGACGATTCTAAGGGCCCATGCCATTTTGGGGCCCCCAGAAATACTATTAGGGGCCCACCATAACAAACCCCAACCCCACTTCGCTTTTGTCCGTGACAACCCCCCCTCTCCTTTTTACTTTCGTCTGCAACAAACAAACAACCCCCCCCCCCAACCCTTCACTTTTGTCAGCAACACCCCCAACCCAACACCTTTTCACTTTCGTCCACGACAAGCCCCCCCCCCTTCCCCACCCGCTTTTCACTTTCGTCCGCGACACCCCCCCCCACTTGCTTTTCACTTATGCCCACGACACCCCTGCCCGCTATTCATTTTCATCTGCGACAACACCCCCCCTCCCCCTCACGAACCCCCCGTGACCCCCAACCCCTCACCCCACCCCCTGGTTTTCACTGTCATCCGTGTCACCCCCCCCCCCCCCTTGACTTTCGTCCACGACAAAATTGAAGCCCCACTTCAATTTTTTCAATTTTGTCTGCTGAGACACCCCCCCTTCCCCACCGATTTCACTTTCATCTGCGACACCTCCCCCCCCCCTGCTTAGCACTTGCGTCCGTGACAACCCCCCACCCTTTTCACTTTTGTCTGTAACACCCCCCCCCCCCCCCCCATTTCATTTTCGTCTGCGACAACACATCCCCTGCTTTTCACTTTCGTCCCCCATCCCCCCCAACCTCTCACCACTCCCACCCTCCCCCCCCCACCCCAGTATACACTGTCGACCACAACATCCCCACTCCCTTGTCCGCGACACCACCCTTCCTCACCCGCTTTTCCCTTTCGTCCGCGACAACACATCCACGCCCTTCACTTTCATCTGTGAAATGCCCCTCCCCTCAACCCCCCTGTACTAAAGTTCACGAGCCTCGTTTCGCTCCCATGGATCTCGGCCACGCCCCCTCGCCCCATCGCCACACCCCCCTTCCTTTTCACTTACGTCCGCAACACCACCCCCTCGTTTTCATTTGCGAGTGCGACAACACTCCCCCTGCCCTTCACTTTTGTCCTCGACACCCCCACATGCTTTTAACTTTCGTCCACGACAACCCCCCCTCCCTTTAATTTCGTCCGCAACATTCCCTCCACCTCCACTTTCGTCCATGAACACCCCACCTCCCTTCACTTTGTCCGCAACCCCCCCCCCCCCCTCCTTCCACCAACTTTTCGCTTTCGTCCATGACAACGCCCCCCTCCCCCACCCCCTGCTTTTTTCACTTTCGGCCGGGACAACCCGCCTACTCTTCACTTTCGTCCACGACACCATCGTGCCCCCCCCCCCCCCCACTCTTCACTTTCATCCGCAACACCATCCCCCCCCCCCCCCCCCCCCACCCCCATTACATCCTCAACACCATCACTTAACCATCTCCCCCACCCACAACTACAACCCCACAAACCCCCCGCCCCAACTCTTCACTTTTGTCCTTTGACAATGCTTTTATGGGGCCCGTATCGGGCTGCGGCGCCCCTGCTGTAGACAAGTAGAAAAAAATTTAAGGGGGGTAATAATATTGACCATAAAATGATGTCAAAAAAGTCTAAACTGTTTTTACTCTAGTCAAAATAAAACAAATCCGAATTTCTACAGAAGAAAAAATATTATAGGAAATACTGTTAAAAATTCCTTGCTCTGTTACACATTATTTGAAAGTACGGGCGGGCTAATAAATTTGACTTCAACTGTAATACGACATATAAAGCAACTCACTATTTCTTTGCTCTGTTTGTCGAAGGTGGCTTTGACGAAAAGAGCTCCCAGTGCAAAACCGAGGGTGTCGTCTGTGTTTCCAATGCACGTCTGCCAGCGCGGAGTACAAGACTGAATGTAAAACAGACAGATTGATAAATTACACACGGGAGAGCTTATCTGGCAACCTCAAAAGAGCAGTCATAAAAGCACAAAAGGAGTGCCAGATTTTCAATATGATTCTGTCAATATAATATACATGTACAATGAAGGTCATTTAATAGTACTAAATGTGCAGTTATGATGTACTTCAAATCTTAAAGGTACATGTTGAGATTATAGTAGCCAAATTATAGGTTACTTCACTTTATTTGAAATAGGCTCAAGTTACCTAAAGTTAAACAGTTGAGTTTCACCATTATTGAATCCATTGAGATGATTTTCAGCTGCTTTTAGCTTAGCATCAATACTGTATACACTCACCGACAACATTATTAGGTACACCTTACTAGAACCGGGTTGGACCCCCTTTTGCCTTCAGAACTGCCTTAATCCTTTGTGGCATAGATTCAACAAGGTACTGGAAATATTCCTCAGAGATTTTGGTCCATATTGACATGATAGCATCACACAGTTGCTGCAGATTTGTCGGCTGCACATTCATGATGAGAATCTCCCAATCCACCACATCCCAAAAGTGCTCTATTGGATTGAGATCTGGTGACTGTGGAGGCCATTTGAGTACAGTGAACTCATTGTCATGTTCAAGAAACCAGTCTGATATGATTTGCGCTTTATGACATGACGCGTTATCCTGCTGGAAGTAGCCATCAGAAGAAGTACACTGTGGTCATAAAGGGATGGACATGGTCAGCAACAATACTCAGGTAGGCTGTGGCGTTGCATTGACACAATGCTCAATTGGTACTAATGTGCCCAAAATGGGCCAAGAAAATATTCCCCACACCATTACACGACCAGCACCAGCCTGAACCGTTGATACAAGGCAGGATGGATCCATGCTTTTATGTTTTGCTGCCAAATTCTGACCCGACCATCTGAATGCTGCAGCAGAAATGGAGACTCATCAGACCACGCAACGTTTTTCCAATCTTCTATTGTCCAGTTTTGGTGAGCCTGTGCGAATTGTAGCCTTAGTTTTCTGTTCTTCAAGAGTTCACACTTAGCTCATGATTTATCACATAGCTTGTTTGGCATGCTGTCCCGGGAGAGAGCCCTGAGCTCAAGGGATCCTCGGGCCCAGGGCTCCCCCCTTTCACATGGCGAGGGGAAATTGAGCTCAGGTCGATCTCAAACTTCCCGGCTGCTGAAGCCAAGGTGAACTTCTTGACAGTAAGACATTAGAAAAAGATTTAGGCTTATTATAGAGCATATTTGGCCGGTGGGAGGAAACCGGGGAACCCGGGGGAAACCCACGCGGACACGGGGAGAATATGCAAACTCCACACAGAAATACCAGATGACCCAGCAAGGACCTGACGCCATTGGTATTCTTGCTGTGAGGCAACAGTGCTAGTCACTGGGCCACCGTGCCGCCCATTCTGGATAAAGGTGGAAGAAGGGGAGAAGGGGGGTTTCTTCCAGATGAAGATAGTTGTAGAGAGCAAATGAGGATATATATATATAGTGACTTGGGGTGCTTTGATTGGAAGATCATGATTAGCTAATGTGGGCCAGCTGGGTCAATCATGAGCATGTGCTCCTCTCGAAATTAGTTTAAAATTAAACTTCACTTAGCTGACAGTAGTGGCACCCGGTGTGGTCTTCTGCTGCTGTATTACATCTGCCTCAACGTTGGACGTGTTGTGTGTTCAGAGATGCTCTTCTGCAGACCTCGGTTGTAACGAGTGGTTATTTGAGTTACTGTTGTCTTTCTATCAGCTGGAACCTGTCTGGCCATTCTTCTCTGACCTCTGGCATTAAGGCATTTGCCCCACAGATTTGCCGCTCACTGGATATTTTCTCTTTTTCTGAACATTCTCTGTAAACCCTAGAGATGGTTGTGCGTAAAAATCCCAGTAGATCAGCAGTTTCTGAAATACTCAGACCAGCACGTCTAGCACCAACAACCATGCCACATTCAAAAGTCCTTAAATCACCTTTCTTTACCATTCTCATGCTCGGTTTGAACTGCAGCAGATCGTCTTGATCATGTCTACATGTCTAAATGCATTGAGTTGCTGCCATGTGATTGGCTGATTAGAAATTTGCGTTAACAGTTGGACAGGTGTACCTAATAAAGTGGCCGGTTAGTGTACTAAGGCCAACATAAAGTGAAAAGTTGCTATTTTCTAGGTTGATAGAACTCCAGCATAATATTCAAGGTTATTTGCTGCAGTACCACGGCTGAAGTAGGCACAATGATATTACACAACACCTGCAAATAATCCACAGCTAAAAGACAAGGTAAAAGTGCTGAGTAATATCATTGTGCCTACTTCAGCCGTGGTACTGCAACAAATTTCCTTGATTATTACACCAGAATGCAAGTATAGTTCCTAGCCATATTTACCACTCCAAACACACACACACACACACCTTTTTAGTGCCATAGAGGCTCTCCAGCAGTTTATCCTGAGCATTTTCAAAGCGCTGATCAAGACTGGACGCTCCTTTCTGCACCAGATTCCAGATCATGTAATTATTCAGAAGACTAGAGAAGAAAGAGAAAGAATCCATCCACATATCTAAAAAAGGGGACCATTCCTGAATGTGTGATCATTTATTTATACAGGGAGAGAAGGATGGAGTGTTAGCGGAGCTGTATTAATATGCTTACAGTGAGCTGGAAAGGAGCTGTTATTAGCACTGAATGTTCTGATACACAGTCTAAACACAGCGGCTCTCTGAGGGGACGTCCTCTCTCTGAACTCTGATTAGCTTAAACCACAGAGACAGCCATACCTGTGGTCGGTCTTGTTGATGAGCTCTGAAACTTGTTGCATGTATTCTTTAGCATACACCACCACCGGCTCTGTGTCGTTCAGCTCCAGCGGTGAAAGGACAGAGTTCAGATAATCCAACCATTCAATAGCCGGAGCCAAGACCTGCGAGTAAACAAGTGATACATTTTAGTCCGATGCTGGATTTCTACTACGCAATAGATGTTATAATAATCACTATTGTGTCAGATCATGGCATTGTTGACCTTTACATATGCGTCATAAACTAGAAACGTGTCACACTATGTTACTACCCCACCAATAGTAATATAAACATTTTTTTAATCCGTATATCCTGCATTTTGCTTTCTGAGGAGCTGTAAACACTCCGTGGTCATGCATGGCTGCCTGCTTTAAAAAACTGGTTCTTTTTAGTATCCCGTTTTCAAAATAAGAGTCCCACACACACATTAATACTTAGATATTTAGCAGTTTAAATGTGTCTGTTGCCTCATTACAAACATATGCAGCAAATTTCACAATATACACATTTAACTAAGAATCAAACATGATGAGTTTTAATTTATTGGCATCGTTTTAGTCCAGAAAAATGACAGTAAGGGCTGAGATCTATGACACAATGCATAAATGTGCATTTAACACTTACATTCAGCAGTTTATATTTCTTTGTTGCCTCAATATACACGTTAAACTAACAATTAAACAGACCTTATGGCTTTTCGGGGTGGTGCTCAATACATTTTAATCTGTATATCCTGCATTTTGCTTTCTGAGGGGCTGTTAACACTCTGTGGTCATGCTTCACTGCTTCACTGTGTCTCCCGTTTTAAAAATAAGAGTCCCACACTGATATTGTTGCAAGCTTAGATAATATGCAAAAATTTTCCCAGTGATGGGTTGCGACTGGAAGGGCATCCGCTGCGTAAAAAACATATGCTGAATAAGTTGGCGGTTTGTTCCGCTGTGGCGACCCCAGATTAATATAGGGACTAAGCCGAAAAGAAAATGAATGAATAAATAAGGGCAAAAATATAATTGTTGTAATCTCACTAGGAAATGTTGTGGCTAATTACGCACAGCCTGGGTTGTACATATTAATGGTCTCATGTGGATTAAACATGTCACTATACGTTACTTCCCCACCAATAGTAATGTATTTGTAATCTTTAACGTCTGTTAAAAAACGGACAGGAATGAATATCAATCTCTGTGTTAACGGATGACTTTTATGAAGTTTGTTGGCACCCTTTCACTCCAGAAAAATTACAGTAAGAGTTGAGGGATATGACACAATGCATAAATGTGCATTAAACACTTATATCCAGCAGTTTGCATGTGTCTGTTGCCTCATTACAAGCATATGCAGCACATTTCACAATATACACATTAAACTAACAATTAAACAGACCTTATGCCTTTTCGGGGTGGTGCTGAATACATTTTTAATCTGTATATCCTGCATTTTGCTTTCTGAGGAGCTGTAAACACTCCATGGTCATGCATGGCTGCCTGCTTTACAAAACTGGTACTTTTTAGTCTTCCGTTTTCAAAATAAGTGTCCCACACACATATTAATACAAGCTTAGATTAAATTTTAAATAGGGGAAAAATATAACTGTTGTAATCTCACTTGGAAACGTTGTGGTTAATTAAACAAAGCCTGGGTTGTACATATTAATGATCTCATATGGATTAAACACATCACACTACAATACTTCCCCACCAATAGTAATCTATTTTTTAAGCTTTAACATCTATGGAAACACAGACAGGAATTAATATCAACCTCTGCATTAACAGATGAGGTTTATGAAAATTATTGGCATCCTGTCACTCCAGAAAAATTACAGTAAAAGCTGAGTGATATGACACGATGCATAAATGTGCTTTAAACACTTATATTTAGCAGTTCACGTGTGTATTTCTACATAATAATTGTTATGATAATCAATACTGTGCCAGGTCATGACATTGTTGACCTTTACATATGTGTCATGAACTAGAAACATGTCACACTACTTCCCCACCAATAGTAATGCATTTTTAATCTTTAACATCTATGAAAACACAGACAGGAATTAACATCAACCTCTGCATTAACAGATGAGTTTGACTAAGTTTACTGACATTGTTATTCTAGAAAAATGACAGTAAGAGCTGAGAGATATGACACAATGCATAAATGTGCATTAAACACTTATATCCAGCAGTTTGCATGTGTCTGTTGCCTCATTACAAACATATGCAGCAAATTTCACAATATACACGTTAAACTAACAATTAAACAGACCTTATGCATCTTTGGGGTGTTGCTGAATACATTTTAATCCGTATATCCTGCATTTTGCTTTCTGAGGAGCTGTAAACACTCCATGGTCATGCATGGCTGCCTGCTTCACAAAACTGGTACTTTTAGTCTTCCGTTTTCAAAATAAGTGTCCCCCACACATATTAATACAAGCTTAGATAAACTTAAAAATAGGGGAAAAAATATAACTGTTGTAATCTCACTTGGAAACGTTGTGGTTAATTAAACGAAGACTGGGTTGTACATATTAATGGTCTCATATGGATTAAACATGTCACACTACGTTACTTCCCCACTAATAGTAAATGTATTTGTAATCATTAACATCTGTTAAAAGACAGACAGGAATTAATATCAACCTCTGCATTAACAGATGAGTTTTATTAAGATTATTGGCAACATTTCAGTCCAGAAAATGACATTAAGAGCCGAGTGATATGACATGATGCATAAACATGCCTTAAGCACCTATATTTAGCAGTTTACATGTGTCTGTTACCTCATTACAAACACATGCAGCAAATTTCACAATATACAAAATAAACTAAAATATACACGTGAAACTAATATTTAATCAGACCTTATGCCTCTTGGGGGTGGTGCTGAATACATTTTTAATCCGTATATCCTGCATTTTGCTTTCTGGGGAGCTGTAAACCTTTCATGGTCATGCATGGCTGCCTGCTTCACAAAACTGGTACTTTTTAATCCTTCGTGTTCACACACGTTAATACAAGCTTACATAAATTAAACAAAATTATGGGGGGGGGGTTTTATTATTGTTGTAATCTCACTAGTGGCCAATTTAACAGCCTGTGCATAATAATGACCCCATGTGGATCGTCAGAGTTGTTGTTTTGTTCTAATTGACCTGTTTTTCACTGAGATTTTACCCTCATGAGATTTACATGAGAATGAGGAAACAATTGCACAATACCATTGTTTCTCTTTCATTTCACCATGTTTAAGAGCTCTGTATAAAATCATTCTGTGCTTTCATTAGCCAACATATTGGATGTAATGAAACCTGCCATGGCAAACTAAAAAAAGTATGCTTGTCATTTTGTCAGTCAGTATGAAGGGCTACGATGTTGGTTACTATATATGAAAAAACAACCAACTGTTGTGTTTAATAGCTAATTGTTATTTTAAAAATACTACAATCCCCTGATACCATGCATAAAAAGCATTACCATCTATTTGAGGTTTGTGTTTACATCTGGAAGATGTTTAACATCAATTTTTAGAGGTTAAAACATGTTTATAGTATGCTTTAAGATGTTTAAAACTCAGCATGTTCATCCAGCAGACCCTTTAAAGATGTTTATCAGACCTGTGAACACAGCAGATGTTTTTCAGACTGAACAATCTTTAAAGGGGTGGTCCAGAGTGTATTTTTAAGGTTTGGTTGTGTTTATAAGATGCAAAGCAATGTGTGCTCAGGCTTCATTTGTAAAAAGGTTTTACCCGAATCCAGCACTGAACTGGGAGAGATTCTGAAAGCTGTCCTTTGTCAAATGCTAGCTATATCTTTTTATTATTCTCTGGAGCATAATTAAAATAAACTGTAAGTACTTCTCTCTTTGTGTCGTGTCCTTTGGAAGCCCAAATACAGAAACAGAAAAAGCTCTGTGGAAAAGCAGCTTTGTCATGTTAGCTTTCTCTGCTATGACATTACAGCGCCTCTGGCCACGCCCCTTCGCTGCATGAGTTGTCTGCACGTGGGTAATGCGCATAGCCTGAAGGGTTTATGATTTCATTAACGCGAATGTATTTTTTTGTAGTGCCCAAACTTTGTTCGCTGTAGGCTTTGCTAAGCTAACTCTGTAAAAGCCAACGTCTCCCTTTGCATTGAACTTTGAGCGTATTACATTCAGAGATGTTGTTTATGTTCACACAGCAACATTACACATTAACTAAAGTTTAAAATATGATGTAGACCACCACTTTAAAATACATCTTGGAGACATACATGTGCTATCTACGGCAAATAGATTGTACCACTATCAGGCTACTATTGTGTAGACTAAACCCAATATAATATACGGTTATACTGTAAAATTGCTACTGCCAGCTACTGGTGTGGAGAAAGTATAGCACAACTGCAAAAATATTCCATAATAATATGGGAACTAAATGATGTACTCAATTTTTCCAAACAAGATAAAAATAAATAACTGTAAATACTCTAACTTATGGCTACGCTTTACTTTAATGTGCAATTTTTGCTATTAATAAACCATTAACTATTACTTTTGCCTCAATAAACTCCTAATTTGCTGATTATTAATATTAAGGTAGTAGTTAGGTTTAGGTATTAGATAGGACTGGATTGGACCCCCTTTTGCTTTCAGAACTGCCTTAATCCATCATGGCATAGATTCAACAAGTTACTGGAAATACTCCTCAGAGATTTGGTCCATATTGACATGATAGCACGCAGTTGCTGCAGATTTGTCAGCTGCACATCCATGATGCAAATCTCCCATTCCAACTCATCTGAAAGGTGCTCTATTGGATTGGGTCTGGTGACTGTGGAGGCCATTTGAGGCCATATGCCCAATTGGTACTAATGGGCCCAAAGTATGCGAAGAAAATATCCCCCACACCACCACCACCGGCCTGAACCATTGATACAAGGCAGAATGGATCCATGCTTTCATGTTGTTGATGACAAATTCTGACCCTAGTATCCGAATGTAGCAGCAGAAATCGAGACTCAATAGACTAGGCAATGTTTTTCCAATCTTCTATTGTCCATTTTTGGTGAGCCTGTGCGAATTGTAGCCTCAGTTTCCTGTTCTTAGCTGACAGGAGTGGCACCCGGTATGGTCTTCTGCTGCTGTAGCTGCTGTATCAGCTGGAACCAGTCTGGCCATTCTCCTCTGACCTCTGGCATCAACAAGGCATTTGTGCCCACAGAACTGCCGCTCACTGGATTTTTTCTTTTTTTGCACCATTCTCTGTAAACTCTAAAGATGGTTGCGCGTGAAAATCCCGGTAGATCAGCAGTTTCTGAAATACTCAGACCAGCCCGTCTGGCACCAACAACCATGCCACGTTCAAAGTCACTTAAATCACCTTTCTTCTCCATTCTGATGCTCAGTTTGAACTACAGCAAATCGTCTTGACCATATCTACATGCCTAAATTCGTTGAGTTGCTGCCATGTGATTGGCTGATTGGAAATTTTCATCATGGAGCAATTGGACCGGTGTACCTAATAAAGTGGCCGGTCAGTGTAAGTACTATTAAACAGGGAATATCTTAATAATAGACAAGTAATAACAATAGGCTACTTAATAGTGAGAATTGTTACTAATTGACTAAAATACTATTAAAGCTTTGCACATAATATCACAATGTGACTACTTCTCATATTGTGACTAAAATAGTTGTTCATTTCTTACTAAATGTATATTATAATTAATTAATGTTGATAATGATGAAGAAAACAGTATCCGGCTGGTCCTTAAATCTCAACATGGTGTGTCATCATGAAGTGTGATGCACTTTAATAAAACAGCTTACTGCAGGCCACCAATATATAGAGTGTTACTTTTAATTACAGCCATCTTTCATACTTTCTTTCTCCATAACCTTGACTGTGAGAGCGCTGCTTGTCTCAGTGTTTTGCCTTAATGACTTCTCTTTCAACCATAACAAGGACACAGCTTGCGTGTTCAGATTCGATTTGCACAAAACGCTCGAAAATAATCAGCAGACTAGAGCCAATAACCCGCATGTTTGCATTCCTGACTCCCAGATTCAGTTCTGCCCTTGGGTGTAATACAACAAAGACCTCCATCGTAAACACGCAGCCCGAAAGCTCCTCATTCACCACACAACCCTCATCTCTGCTGTGGATTCTGGCAGATGAAAACAGATTAGCTGACTAAAATGGACTATTTTCCTTCTCTCTCGTACGGGTTATGAGAGCTGTTGTTTTTTAATAAACTCAAAAAACCCCAAGTGAACCCTTGGGGACGCTCCGCATAAAGATGTACCAAATAAGGAGTCACTGTTGCAATCCTCGGCTAATGAGAGTTGAGATGAAAGACAATTATATTCAGGTTGAAAACATGCCCTTGGAGGTAAAAAAACACATTTTTTTGTTCGCTTTCTGATGAAATAAAGACTTACATATGTCATATGTCAAATATGCTATATGATATTAGATTTTAAAGGGGACCCTTTTAACAAGACATCAAATAAATCTCTAGAGTGTGTATGTGAAGTTCCAGCTCAAAAAGTTCCTTACAAATAATGTTCTATAACTCTTTGAAACTGCCTCATTTAGACTTTGATTCCAATTATGCCGTTTTGGCGACTGTTGCTTTAAATTTAAATGAGATTGTGCTCTTTTCAAAAGAGGGCGGAGCTACAAATGCTTACGTGTCAGCATAGTGGCAGATTCAAAACAACACTAATATTATTAGGTGAAAACTGCTTAACGATGAACGGCTGCTTCTTGATGCTGCGTTCACACCAGACGCGGAAGAAGCGTCAAGAGCGAGTGATTTACATGTTAAGTCAATGCAAACGCGCGAATAGGCATCCTGCGGCGCGATACACGCGAATGGCGCGGCGCGAATGACGCGAATTGCGCGAATGGCAGATGTCGCGATACGCACGAATGGCGTCAAACGCACAAAATGCTCAATTCGCGCCCACGCCGTTCGCGCGTATGGCGACATCTGCGCCGCGCAATTCGCGTCTTTCGCGCCGCGCCATTCACGTGTATGGTGCCGCAGGATGCCTATTCGCGCGAATAGAATCAAATGGAATCAAAGTCTAAATGAGGCAGTTTCAAAGAGTTATAGAACATTATTTGTAAGGAACTTTTTGAGCTGGAACTTCACATACACACTTTAGAGATTTATTTGATGTCTTGTTAAAAGGGTCCCCTTTAAAATCTAATATCATATAGCATATTTGACATATGACATATGTAAGTCTTTATTTCATCAGAAAGTGAACAAAAAATGTGTCTCTCATTAGCCGAGGATTGCAACAGAGCTCAAAAATCTGAACTTCTGCGGACATTCGCGCCGCATTAACCAATCAGGAGCTTGATCTTGTGGGGGCATGATTGTGACGTAGCACCTGCTGTTGGTGTCCCGGGGGAAATCCCCCAGCCGACACCGACAACAGTTCATCAAACTGGGCTTGGCTCAGTCAGAAGCACCGCTGAATGCCCCAGTCATCCAGGTACAGTTTCTGGAGGAGTTTATGAGCTCACAGAGCTGGGTGCATCTCTGAAAATATCTAGTGGACTCAGACACTGCTCCAAACGTATCGACGCAGTTTTACCTTCATAAAGCACATAAACACAGTTATTTTATCAATAAAATCCATTTTAGCCATTTAGCTGGAAGCCTCCGTCATCCAGGTTAAGTTTCTGAAGGAGTTTATTTTTTTTAATAAAATCCATGTTAGCCATTTAGCAATGAAGCTACAGTCACCGGGCAGACAGAAGCCCTGCCCATGACGCGAATCCGCATCTGTTCTGAAGTGAATTTGACGCGCGAATGAAGCGGAGTGTGACGCGCGAATGAAGTGAGTAAACTCAAATGTTCACGCGTCTATTTACACGTGAATAGCGTGATTTAGCCGCGTCTGGTGTGAACGCAGCATAAGGCTGGTTTATACTCATGCGTCGAGTGATCGCGTAGCTGTGAATTTATACTTCTGCGTGCTGTTTGTGTTGCTCTGCAATAACACTTCAGAAACACTAGCTGGCAGCAGGTTTTACTGTTCCTTTGTGTCGAGTTTCTTCGTCAGTGTTTTGTTTTTTCTGAATACTACCTTAATGCAGGGGTTTTCAAACTGTGGGGCGAGAATTTGAGGCGTGTACTCGAGTAAATTATGAGGAGGATTTTTATGTGTTCATTAGAGGGAATATGATTAACGTTAGCTCCACAGCTATAGAGTTTATGCGTTCGGTTAAAATATATGCAAATAAAATGGAGCGGGTGCTTTTTAAAATGAATGACGCTGAATGAAAGTCAAATCGGTGAGCCGTCTGACAAAAAGTGTCCTTCTGAATCAAATCAGCAGGATGCAGGTGTGTATGGATGTTTCCCAGTGATGGGTTGCAGCTGGAAGGGCATCCGCTGCATAAAAACAAAATGCTGGACAAGTTGGCGGTTCATTCCGCTGTGACGACCCCAGATTAGTAAAGGGACTAAGCCGAAAAGAAAATGAATGAATGACATGTTTGAAAGCACAGATAAATTGTGAGTTATGATAAGCACTGTGCACCTCTCTCTGTGCCTCAGTGCGCACCATAAGATTAGAATCTTAGCAGTTGATGACGTGCGTTCTGAACGTTCTAATCACACCGGTGTGATTGCACACATTAAGGGTTAAATCCCTTATAAAAGTGATTTTTGCATACTAGGTTGCCCTTAAGCTGTTTAACTTCATAGTTTCACTTGTACTGTATACATAGCTACTAGCAAAACACTCATTTATGAGTAAAAGATGGGAGAGAAAATGGATAAAAACATAAATCATTGTGTAACGCGATCTTTACAAATATGGGATTGAGTGTGTGGAAATTTGTTTACTATTGAGTTACTCCGTCTCGGCACAGTCTCTGTGTTTTTGGAAATAAAACCTGCTGTCTGGGCCCTGATATACTGTACAGTTGAAGTCATAATCATTGATATTCCTGTGATGATTTTTTTTTTCGTTTTTAAATATTTCCCAAACAATGTTTAACAGAGCAAAGACTTTTTCACAGTATTTCCAATAATATTTTTACTTCTGGAGAAAGTCTTATTTGTTTTATTTTAGCTAGAATAAAAGCACTTTTATATTTTTTTTTAAACCATTTTAGAGTCAATATTATAAGCCATCTTATGCAATAATTGTTTTCAATTGTCTACAGAACAAACCATCATATTACATTGATTACTCTAACTTGCCTAATCAACCTAGTTAAAGCTTTAAATGTGACTTTAAGCTGAATACTAGTATCTTGAAAAATATCTAGACAAATATTATGTGCTGTCATCATGGCAAAGATAAAAGTTATTAAAACTATTATGTTTAGAAATGTGTTGAAAAAAATCTCCTTTCTGTTAAACAAATTAGGGGAAAGTATAGAGAGGGGCTAATAATTCAGAAGGGCTAATAATTCTGACTTCAACTGTAAATGTATGTGTCTCCCACACAAATCCCAGCAACTAAAAACGGCACATTTTATTTTAATTAGTTTTCAAAAAAAGAACAGGAATCCTCACTTTACACCAAACATCTGAGCTTCACGACTGCTGGAGACATGTCCTCGTCACATGCTAGAGAACAAGTGATATGAATATATAATGTAATCGCAGCTTCGGTGTTGCTCTTCAATCAGATGTTTTCTTATAAACTTATTTTTAGGTAAATGAAAATATAATATGAATGATAAAAGATACAAAATGTGCGCAATTGTGTACATTTACTGTACTGACGTCTGTCTGAAACAACTGTTATTTGTTTTCAGGATCCGTTTAGAAGATTATTATAATTATAAACAAAATCCTGATTGTAAATGTCATTGTAATACGCAGCTTTTCAAGGGACTGGATTTCTTTCCCTTCACACTGACAGCAGACATCACCTAATCAGTCAGCGATCATCCGTCATGCAAAACCCCTCCACCTCACTGTACTGTTGCTCAGCAACTGTTACCAGGGAAATCACAGGAGCCTTCACTAAACAAAAGTTTCCTAAACACAGGTGCTCAGATGGAAGAAAAAAACTCTAATAATTAACTGATGGAATAGTGCCAGAAGACATGAAAAGGAATGAATATGCAAAGAAGGGTGGAAGAAAAACATCTGAGGCAGAGATGAGAATGTGACAGACAGACGGACAGAGAGACGGACGGACGGACGGACGGACAGACAGATACATAGATAGATAGACAGACAGACAGACAGACAGACAGACAGACAGACAGACAGACAAAGACTCTTCCCCAGCACATCTCAAAGATTCTCAATAGAGTCAAGGTGTGGACTCTGTGGTGGCCAATCCATGTGTAAAACCAACAGACAGACAAAACAATAGAATGATAGATAGAACAACAGATAGACAGACAGACAGACACACACAGACTCTACCCCAGCACATCTCAAAGATTCTCAATAGAGTCAAGGTGTGGACTCTGTGGTGGCCAATCCATGCATAATACAGACAAACGGAACGATAGATAGATAAATAGATAGATAGATAGATAGATAGATAGATAGATAGATAGATAGATAGATAGATAGATAGATAGATAGATAGATAGATAGATAGATAGGTAGATAGGTAGGTAGGTAGGTAGGTAGGTAGGTAGATAGATAGAAAGACAATTAGACAGACAGACAGACAGACAGACAAACACACACAGATTATTCCCCAGCACATCTTAAAGATTTTCAATAGCGTTAAGATGTATACTCTGTGGTGGACAATCCATGCGTAAAACGAATGATGGATGGATGGATGGATGGATGGTATGGATGAATATATCATCTCAAAGATTCTCAATAGAGTAAAGTTGTGGAGTCTGTGGTGGCCAATCCATGTGTAAAACAGACAGACAGACAAAATGATAGAATGATAGATAGAACAGACAGACAGACAGACAGACAGACAGACAGACAGACAGACAGACAGACAGACAGACAGACAGATAGATAGATAGATAGATAGATAGATAGATAGATAGATAGATAGATAGATAGATAGATAGATAGATAGATAGATAGATAGACAGATAGATAGACAATCAGACAGACAGACAGACAGACAAACACACACAGATTTATCCCCAGCACATCTTAAAGATTCTCAATAGTGTTAAGATGTGGACTCTGTGGTGGCCAATCCATGCGTAAAACGAACGATGGATGGATGGATGGATGGATGGTATGGATGAATATATCATTTCAAAGATTCTCAATAGAGTAAAGTTGTGGACTCTGTGGTGGCCAATCCATGTGTAAAACAGACAGACAGACAAAACGATAGAATGATAGACAATCAGACAGACAGACAGACAGACAGACAAACACACACAGATTTATCCCCAGCACATCTTAAAGATTCTCAATAGTGTTAAGATGTGGACTCTGTGGTGGTCAATCCATGCGTAAAACGAACGATGGATGGATGGATGGATGGATGGATGGATATAGATAGATAGATAGATAGATAGATAGATAGATAGATAGATAGATAGATAGATAGATAGATAGATAGATAGATAGATAGATAGATAGATAGATAGATAGATAGATAGATAGATAGATAGATAGATAGATAGATAGATAGATAGACAATCAGACAGACAGATAGACAGACAGACAAACACACACAGATTTATCCCCAGCACATCTTAAAGATTCTCAATAGTGTTAAGATGTGGACTCTGTGGTGGTCAATCCATGCGTAAAACGAACGATGGATGGATGGATGGATGGATGGATATAGATAGAAAGATAGATAGATAGATAGATAGATAGATAGATAGATAGATAGATAGATAGATAGACAGACAGACAGACAGACAGACAGACAGACAGACAGATAGACAGATAGATAGATAGATAGATAGATAGATAGATAGATAGATAGATAGATAGATATGGACTATTGCTATATTATTTTTCACTCGCCTGTCATTCAAATGAATATATTTGCATGACTTTGAAACATTTACCGATGACAAATATACCTGTGAAACATCAGCAAAGCACTGAGGAAGACACACAACATCTCAAATACATAAGACACCACAAATATTTTCGATATATGCTATGGTGGATGAATTGATTGATGATCAATGTTAAGGACTTTAGTATCCCCTGTGTGATGCGTACAAAGCAACAGCAGCGATGACAGAATGCGTTTGATAAACAGTTTAGTCTGAATAAATCAATCACAATATAAAAATATCAGTCACAGATTATTGATCACTTCTAACAAGAAAAAAAAAATCTATTTATTTCATTAATCTAAATGGCAACACTTTAATTTAAGTAACCAATCACACCAATTACTACAGCCTTATTACATGCCTATTATTAAGATGTCAACTGTTTATTAGCACTTATAAAGTATGATCTTATTTTACATCCCTGATCCTAGCCAATACCCAAACCTAAACCCAACTAAACCGTACTATTAATAAGCAGCTAATTAATAGTTAATTTAGCTAAAAGCCTTAATGGTTTCTAGTGTGTTAAAAGTGTGAACTGTACATTCAAATAAAGTGTGACCTTCTAAAGTGTACCCATATAAATGAATGATCTCCAATAGTCAACACAGATCTCCTTTCCTGTCTGCACACGCACCTGGAGGTCAGCTATGGTTATCTTGTGGTAGATCTTCTCCTCGTCTCGCCGTTCGTCCTGAGGCACGGTGATGTTCGCCAGCGCCGTCTCAAAGTCCAAAATCTGCTGCATCTGACCCCGAGTGGAATTCTTGTCTCCTCCCAACAACAAACCCAGCTCCACCATGTAATCCAGATAAGCTTTCAAAACCTAAACACACAAAACCAGCATAGATCAGCTGCGGGACTATAGAGCTGCAATGAGACTAAAAGGGGTCGCCATGCCTTTTAGAAATGTAAACACAGTTCATGATGAGGGTCCACACACCACACATTAATTTATTTTTCTTTAGCTTAGTCTTAGTTTATCAGGTGTCGCCACAGCGGAATGAACCAGCAACTATTACAGCATAGGTTTTATGCAAGCGGCAACCTCCTGCTCTCCCTCGGGAAGCCAATACGGAAGTAACTGAAACTGCAATTCATTGAAATTCCGCTAGTCCTGGCTCCATAATAGAGCAAATTTCTATTGAGCCCACTGCTAGAATGGCCAACTTTACAACAGAAAAAAAGGTGTTTACAGCCTGGTACAAAGAACGGTTTTGGTTCATATAGCTACTATTACCCTTCGTGACAACTGTGAGGGGGGTGAATTTTTTTATAACTCATCCGTTTCCTTTATATTAGGTTATATTAAGTTTGCATAATTAAGGGCGTGGCCACTTGAGTGACAGCTAGGTCTCGCTGGTCACCGTCACTTCACCCCAGCTGATTAGCCGCTGATCTCGGCATATTCATCGTATTTTTGTGTTGTTTTATGTGACTTTACATAGTCAGTTGCCTTTTGGAATTATTTCCTGCAATTATCAGATGATATGGCATGCTGTGTGCACTTAATTGTGCTCACAAGCCATTCACGTGGCCTCCGTTTCCCAGGTGAGTGAAATATATAATTATATACCATCTCTATGAATGTATTTGTTTTATTTAAGATCATTTATCATTTATAATGTTCTTTAGAGCTGTAATGCACTCCAGAATCTGACAGATTATCAGCTGTAGGCTCTAGAACAGTCATCTGAAGCGTTGTCATACAGTGTTCTGCCTGGACTTCATAATTAGCCTTGCATTTACTAACACAGACTATATCTGAAGTTTTTGGACGTAATTCGCACTTTCCTCCTGTTGAAAAACGTCATAAGCACAATGCTTAGTAGCTCAATGTGTAATGCATTGAGCCACTAAGCATTGCGCTTATGACGTTGCTTATGAAACAGTGTTTTTAAAAGTCTAAACACTTTATTGATAAAGTGTACAACCAAGCACATGTGGTCAGAACACAAACGAGTCGCAGGTGATGAGGTATTAAGCGTTTCTCCCTTAGGATAGGCCGTCTAAGCAGGGCGTCTGTAGATCCGCTCACGCTCCGCCTCTTTGCCCTTGTATGGTATGCCCGGGGTTGGTGCGATGACGCGCGAACAAAATGGCGACGGTCGGCCACGCCTTCTAGTAGCTTCTTTTGGGTTCTTCATAAACCTATGGGTGACGTCACGGATACTACGTCCATATCTTTTACAGTCTATATACAGTCTTTTATGCAGCGGATACCCTTCCAGCCGCAACCCAGCACTAGGAAACACTCATACTGTTTACTCAGCTTAAAGGGTCACGAAACACCAAAACACATTTTTTGAGCTGTTGACAGTCATATATGTGTCCCACGCTGCTATAAACACTATTAGGACACATATATTGCACTAAAAAGTGAAAATTGCTTTTGCGTTATTTTAAGCAAATTCGTTCTTCCGGTTTTAAACAAATTTTTGAAGCTGCGTCACGGCCATGAGATGCTTGCGTGTAAATCCAGCGTGGAGAGTGGCTGTCTGTACCTGCGAGTACATCGTGACGTCTCTGAGGGTGCGGCATTAATTCATGAGAAAGACTTGGTTCAAACCAATCAGCGCGATCTATTGTGTATGCGGCGCAACTTCATTAATATGCATGATAGCTTCGGAGACTGTTTACCTGTTACAGTGTTCAGACGACAGAGAGACGCCACGCTGTGTAGCCAAAACAAGTGAAAGAACAATAATTTTGAGACACGGGTCGTCAGTGTTGCGTTTATTATTGCGCTGTGTTTATTAATGTGCTGCAAAACAAGGTTTTGTTTGCATTTTCCCGCTGTGAGAGAGCTGCTGGACTCACATGTGGATTACAGTGCACGTGACACGAGACAGAAACGCGTTTGTAAGGAACATTTTTTACCCGAGAGCTTTTCGCATCTGGAAATGATGAAATCCAGATTGGCCCCTCGTCTCCTTTAAAAAAAGACACAGTTCCCGTGTGATTGTCCTGTGTCTACAGATTGGGTAAGTGTGTGTGAGAGCAGTGCCCTTTGTTTAACTCAGATGGCAAAGTTAGTTCGTTTCGTCAGCAGTACTTTTTCAGTTTTTAAAGGCAGACCATAGTCAAAATGATTTAGTTACTATGTTTACAGTATGTTAATATCACTGCAATATTATAGTACAATATTATAGACTGAAAGATCCGCTGTAAATGCTGCTCTCCATATGTAAACACCTTAATCAAACTATTACTGTCGTGTAGGATTTTCGCCGCATTTTGTGACAGGATAGTTTATACACACACGGCTTTCTGACGTTACCTACCGAGTCATCTAAGTTACAGAGAAATGCGGAGGATTTTTCTCTCCCATTCGCCGTGCGGTATCAAACACTCCATTAAAACTCCATTCTCCAGCAGTTCCTCGTTTTCAATATCTCGTTTGTCACGGGCAACATGCAGGAAATGTTCCTGAATAAAAAGTGAAAATGCCAAACTGCAGTTAAAGTCGACAAATTAATAATTTGTCAAGTAATTCGATTACTGATGTCCATGTAAACACAGTCACTGTCTTTCTCCCCTGCGTCTGCGTGCCCAAATGGAAACTCCCATATTAACAAATCCTTCCCTCTTTCCCTCCCCCGACACTCCCACCAAAACGGAGCTGGACACGCCCACTTTCCTGACTTTTCCAGACTAGAGGTGTGAAAACACCCTGCTGAGACAGGGGGGTTTCATGGCCCTTTTAAGCTGCCATCACCAAAAAAGCCTTAAATACATTTCAGTAGTTCAGTACTTTCTCCTTGTGCCATTCCATTGTTATTACACATAACTAATTTTCCAGCTTTTTATTGTTTGTATTGTTTTGGATTTTTACCAAAATCTGGTTCAATTCCATGTCAACAGCTCCTTTAGAAATATTATTCCTAGGAAAAAACATGACATGTTCAATAGTACAACAGTACTGATGTAAAAAAAAACATCCTCTCCATAAACGACTGCTAATACAGATTCAGATTCTCTCCAGTCTGATATCGAAAGCCTAAACTCAAACTCCCATATTTGCAAATCCTTCCCTCTTTCCCTCCCCCGACACTCCCACCTAAACAGAGCTGGACACGCCCACTTTCCTGACTTTTTCAAACTAGAGGTGTGAAAACACCCTGCTGAGACAGGGGGGTTTCATGGCCCTTTAACAATTCCAGGTTATAACTGGTTTACTTACTTTATTTTTAGGTAAAGTAAATGTGTTGCTTTTAAAGAGCCCCTATTATGGTTTTTTGAAAATGAGCTTCCATACAGTGTGTAACAGCTTTAAGTGAATGAAAACATCCAGTTGATGTTTTTTTTTAATTTTTTTTATATAATAATTTTTTCAGGGTTTTCACCTATATTGGGACAGGACAGTAGAGAGAATTGACAGGAAAGCATGGGGAGCAGAGAGAGGGGAAGGAATCGAACTCGGGTCGCCGTGAGCACCGGAGTGCATGTGTCGGCGCACCAACCACTACACCACTGGCGCCGACCCAGCTGATGTTTAAATCTGTAAGTGCACCTTGTTTAAAAATATTGATTGTTTTAATAAAAGATTCGACTCAGAGTCTTTAAATGATTGGTCATTCGTCCAGATCTTTTGCCTGTTTCACTTTGCTTCAGGACGCATTAATGCTCCTCGGTAGGTCTATTGGAGACATTCATAAATATTCCTAGCAAATGTAATAAATGTTGGAGACATACTTGTTACATAAACGCACTAAATCGCACTTCAGCAGTGTTTATTTGAGAGCGCACAAGAAAATCCGCACTTGAGCACCGTATATTTGAGGGCGTGCAAGAAGTTTTGTGTACAAACAGAGGAAATCGGCGCGCAAGCAAAGAGATTTGCATGCTTGTGTAACCTGAATGCGATCTCGACTAGTAATACTGTGCTCACGACATTAGTCATTGAAATAACGCCAGAGGTAGTTGGTAGATCTGTGTAAAAGGCACAGCAGAGTCTGCTGCCACAGCTGGAAAAAATCCTCGAGGAAACACTGGGGTATGTGTACAATTTTTTATTTACGTTTTTTTGTTTTGTTTTTTTAGGACAACAGTATCTCCAGCAGAAAATATCCAAAGATGTCGTTTTAAATTGTAAAAAAAAACAACAAAGGAAGACAGCAGAAGTCAATAATTCATTTGAATAATTTAGCCTGACATGTTTACTGCTCCAAAATATTATAAATGTTTCTCAAAATTAAATATATTGTGTTCAAAAGGGAAAAAGTTTTTTACCCAGACATTTAAAGGGTCACGAAACATCAAAACACATTTTTTGAGCTGTTGACAGTCATATATGTGTCCCACGCTGCTATAAACACTATTAGGACACATATATTGCACTAAAAAGTGAAAATTGGTTGTTTTTGCGTTATTTTGAGCAAATTCGTTCTTCCGGTTTGAAACGAATTTTTGAAGCTGCGTCACGGCCATGAGATATTTGGGTGTAAATCCAGCTGGAGAGTGGCTGTCTGTCTTTTCTAGGACGTTCTTACGTATCTGAGTGTGCGGCATTAATTCATGACAAAGACGTGCTTCAAACCAATTAGCGCGCTCTATTGTGTATTGTGCTCCGGAGACTGTTTACCAGTTTACAGCGTTCAGACGGCAGAGAGACGCCACGTTGTGTTGCCAAAACAAGTGAAAGTACAAGAATTTCAAGACAAAATTCGTAGGTGTTATTAGTGTGTTGCAACGAAGGTTTTGTTTTCATTTTCCCTTTGTGAGAGAGCAGCTGGACTCACGTGTGGATTACAGTGCACGCGACACGCGACAGAAACGCATTTGTAAGGAACATTTTTACCCGAGAGCTTTTTCTCATCTGGAAATGGTGAAATCCGGATTTGCCGCTCGTCTCCTTTTATTAAAAAGACTCATCTCCAGTTTGATTGTCTGTCTACAGATTTGGTAAGTGTTTGCAGTGCAGTGCCCTTTGTTTAAATGCTGCTCTCCGAGTGTAAACATGTAAACACAAACTATTCCCGTCGTGCAGGATTTTCGATGCAATTTGTGACAGGATAGTCTATACACACACGGCTTTCTGACGCTACCTACCGAGTACATAAGTTACAGAGAAATGCGGAGGATTTTTTTCTCTTATTCGCCGTATCAAATCAGCCTCTGTGTGTTTGTTTTTCCTGTCAAACTTAGCGCGTGGCCAAATGGAAACTCCCTTCTATGCAAAATCTTATCCTCTTTCCCTCCCCTGACACTCCCACACTCCCAGAGCTGGACACGCCCAACTTTCCTGACTTTTTTCAAAACAGAGGTGTGAAAACACCCTGCTGAGACAGGGGGTTACGTGGCCCTTTAAAAAAAAATAAAAGTAGTAAAAAAGAATAGAATAGTAGTAATCACAATACCGTAAAATCGTGATAATTTTATCTAAAGTTGTCATACTGTCAAAATCTTATGCCAGCTCATGCCTAATGTTGATAAGCCGTAATGGGCATTCCTCTCCATCTCGTGCTGAACGCAGTTGACCAATCACAACAGACTGGCTCATCGGACCAATCACAGCAGATTAGCCTCACGCAAAGGAAAGGTTTGGGAACAAATGAACCGCTGAACGAATCATATGGGAGTCATTGGGATATTAGGTAAAAATAAATGCATATTATAAGACAATGAAAGTGTTTTTTGACCTTGCATGCATATCAGCCTGTTGTTAGAGACCCTCAAAACCAAAATATGACCCTTTTATAATGCATAATAGGGGTTCTTTAAGGCCCCATTTACACTAATGCGTTTTCGTTTTAAAACGGATAAGTTTTGCTACGGTTACGCCATCCGTCCACACAACGCCGGAGTTTTCGAGCCCCGAAAACGAAGCGTTTCGAAAACGCTGGAGAGGCCTCGCTAATCGCGTTCATCGTTCAACCAGTGTTTGTTGACTAACAATAACCAAATGCCGAGCGAGACACATGCTTCCTGTTTATACTTGAACGCGCATGCCCAGAGTGCGCGAATGGTCACGTGATATACATTTTTGGTGGAGTAGTGTGGACGGAGATATGTTTAGAAACGCTAGATGAAACAGTAGTATGGACGCGGATCATTTTTGATCTAAAACGCGGTTTCAAAACGAAAACGCAATAGTGTAAACAGGGCCTAAGTGTACTCACTTTAAGTAACTAATTACTTTTTACAGTGTAGTAAATGCTGGCTTCCACATAATCGGTTCATGTTGGGACAATATGAAGAAATTAAGTTAACTTATTCGTTTTTTACAAATTTAAGTGGATTGAACATAAAACCATTAAGTTGTTGCAAAAATAACCCTCAAGAATTGTGTTGTTTCAGCCCAATTAAAATAAGTAGTTTGAACAAACAGCAAACGTATAGACAAGCATGTAAAGACTGAAAGTCGCGCAACCAATGTGCGACCCACTTCAAATTTCATGCACAGAAAACCAATTAAAAAAATGAATGAGGCATCAAATTAAACTAAAGATCATTCAGCAAATTTGGGTTGTTGTTTCTTATTGTGGGTTCTTTATTAACATACGCGAAATGACTACAAACGAATAGCTGACACCAACTTCTTATTCATTCCTTTTCCTTCGGCTTAATCTCTTATTTATCAGGGGTCGCCACAACGGATGCCCTTCCAGCCACAACCCAGTATTGGGAAACACCCATACACTCTCACATTCACACACATACTCATGCAATATAGCAATTTAGATTATTCAATTTCCCTATAGCGCATGTGTTTGGACTGTGGGGGAAACCAGAGCACCCGGAGGAAACCCATGCCAACACGGGGAGAACATGCAAATTCCACACAGAAATGGCAACTGTCCCAGCCAGGACTCAAACTAGCAACCTCCTTGCTGTGAGGTGACAGTGCTAACCACTGAGCCCATGTGCCGCCCTTGCTGTCTTATTATAGGTCTTGAAAAAAAAATTTTTTAGTCCTTCATGAGGAAATCTATATGTTAGTGACCATATTTTGATTTAAAAACTCAACCTACTATCCTAACCTCTTAGGGCTTGAGTGTCCACATATGTGGACAGCACATTTTTAGCTCTTAAGTGGCTGTTTAAAATACTTTGAATGTTTTATATTTTGTTACAGAAATACAGTGTCATCCTGCAACTGTTTTGCATTATATGAAATATCCAAAACACTATTTTTAACTGTCCAAAATGGAAAAAAAATGTTGTTTTTACTCTCTGATAGTCAAAGCAAGTTAAAAAAAAAAATCTATGTTAAATATGCATTAAAAAACATTCAGGAAAAAGTGTTTTATGTAAATTCGGACATCATTTTCCTCTAAAAGTACATCATATCAAAAGATGATACTTAGATTTTATTCTATTTAGGTTCCAATAAGCCCAAATAGCAAAGAGAAATAAAAAATGCATGTAAAAAAAACAGCTTGGGCCTTAAGAGGCACAATTCAAACCCAATTCCAATCCATACAAATTAGCCACTAGTTTGCCAAAAACGAGTGAATTAATTCTATTTTCTTGTGAGATAAATTGAATTTTCGCTTATTAAAATAATCTATAATGACGTATGATTATGAATATCTTTTTTCAAACAACATCATGTCATGTTAACTGAAATCTGTTCAATCCTACCTTCTCGTTAGTCTTATTGAGGTAATAATCTCGGGACGGCAGGAAGAGTCCTGATTGGTCGACCTGGGGAAACAGAAAGTTTACACAGCTGAGCAAACAAACACAGATGAGGTAACTACACAGATGAAGAGAAAATGCTTATAGTTTTTTTATTGTTTTACCAAATATTTCCCAAGTGCTGTTTAACAGAGCAAGTGAATTTTCATATTGAAAGCTAGTACCTCGCAATATAAGTCCAAAAATATTACTGTATGTCATCATGGCAAAAACAAAAGACATTAGTTATTACACAAAAAGTCATGACAACAAATGCTTTTATGCTACTTTAACTTATTTTAATAAGTTAATGAGTTTAACTTCATATTTTTATTCAGTTTGACTACAGTAAGTTGAGATGACTAGAAAATTTTATTTGACTCAACTAAACAATTTAAAGCAGTGCGTTTTATTTTACAGTGTAGAAATTAGTTGGTAAAGCTATTATGTATTGGAAATGTGTTGAAAATAATCTTCTCTCCCGTTAAACAACACTTGGAAAATATTTGTAAAAGAATTACATTTTATAATATTGACTTCAAATATAGCATGAGGGCTGCACGATATTGGAAAAATCTGATACTAACTATGTTTGATTTTTCTGCGATAAATATTGCGATATGAATGAAAGTTTTCTGGGAAGTCTACCAGAATTCAGGTAGAGAAATTGAATAATCACGATGCAAAAAATGCTTTTTTCCCTTTGCTTTGTCTTGTTTCTAGTCTAAATATCAAAACAATTCTTAGATCAATAATCAAAAATTGTCCAAATTAATAGTTTTTCCTTAAAACAAGCAAAATATCTGCCAATGTAGTAAGTAAAATACTCTTGCTTTCACTTTGAAATGTAGATATTTGGTCAAGAAACAAGACAAAAATTCTAAATAATAGAAAAACTTTTTTTGGCATAAATCTTATTTAAAAATGTATAAATAATTAAATTAAATAAATCTTTGTTACACCTCCAAACATCCTAATTTGTTGTGCTCAAATGTTCTAAACTCTCTTGAAATGTTCAGTCACAGGCCTTAAAAGAACATGCAAATAATAAACCTTCACTCTATCATGGTTAAACTTAGCAGTGACTCTACAAACAACATGTGTTCTGTAGCTCCTGGTCAACTACTGTATAGTTCAGACTCAACATTGCGTATCTTGCTATTATGTGACTATTGCAGATGCGCACATAACAATATTGATGCTGAAACGATATATTGTCCAGGCATATGGCAAATACAGATCCATAAAATATGTTAACAAAAATTGGAAAAGCGGAGTAAACGTACCTGAATGACGTTGCTGTTGGAGTTTTTGGGGTCCACGCTGACGCTGACGGTGAAGAAGGGCTGAGCTCTGTATGGTCCAGAAATTATCTTTAAAACATCCAGAAAATTCTCTTTGTCCCAGGACTCTGTGATGTTCCACCCTCCGATCTACACACACACAAAAAAAAAACCCATCAGCTTTGAGATACACACTGTGTATATGGCAGGGGTTTCACACAATTCATACATGTTGAACCAACACAAATTAAGTTAACTTGGATTGATGTAGATTGAACATAAAACATTTAAGTTATTCCAAAATATCTCAACGGTGTTGATTGAGCTCATTTTACTTGAGTAAAATGAACAATCTGCAGTGGTGGAAAGAGTACTGAAAAATCATATTCAAATAAAAGTACCATTACTTGCCTAAAAGTGTAGTGTAAATAGAGTAAAAGTATCTGCTGTAAATATTACTCAAAGTATGAGTAAAAGTAGCCCTTTTAGTAGTACTCAAGATTAGTGAGTAGTGAATATTATGCTGTCAAAAGCTGATGTGTTTACATGTAATTTGTGCACGTGTGTGTAAACGTAACATTCTGTAGTGCGTTTAGTTATTGCCCAGCAGGCACACAACATCATGAGACGTTAATATTAGGTTAGATTTAGGTTGTAATGTCAGGTGAGCAAAATTAATTGTCAAGCCAGCAGTTAATATTAACGTTATTTTGATGTCCAATAATGACGTCAAATGACGTTGATATTTGGTTGATTTTAGGTTGTTAGAAAGTGACCAAAATCCAGCGTCGAGCCAACATCTTAAACCAACGTCATATATGACGTCAAATACTGACATTTATTCGTCAGTAGGGCCAGATGGAATCTGCGGACATTTTTTGCTATTTCTGCGCAGAATTTTGTTAAAAATATGCAGATTTATGCGGAATGATTTTGGGAGTATCATAACTAAAACCTTAATATATGAAATAAAAAGTAATCCATTTTTAACGTGTATTTAATGTTTACAAAGCAAATCCAATTAGATTTAGTTTATTTGGTAAACAAAGCAAGTCTCTCTTAAATAAATCATATAAATATTTACATATTAGTCAGTAATATTACTGAAATTAATTAAAAAACTGAATAAATAAAAATGTACACACATTTACACAAGTAAATAAACAGAATCAATGATTGGCTAAAAATCTGCAGAATTCTGCGCGCGCAGATTCTGTGTGGGCCTATTCATCAGGTACGGCAACCACAATCCAACGTCTGATAGACGTCATAGGGGTAACGTTCACACAATGTCAAGCTGTAACGTTATTAGACGTTGATATTTGGTTGGTTTTAGGTTGGACATTGGCCTGACGTTGAGTTCTGACGTCAACTCGATTTTTCATTTCCAAACAAAATGCAAAGTCCCAACGACATTAGGATACAACGTCAATCAGACGTCATGTTGACGTCCTGTGCCTGCTGGGTTTTAAGGCCATTTTGGTCATCATACAGTAAACATCCGTCATCTTCTCATCAGTGACATGCATCTAAACAGTCTCTGGGTCAATGCGCGTAAAGATTTTGAACATCTTCATGGACACTTTTAATACTTCCAAACAGTTTGCTGCAATTATAAAGTGCACACGTCTTGAGGTAGCTCATTATGATGTGATTTACCTTCTACGGTATGTGCGATTTGATTGAACAGGAATCTCAGGACTGATTTTTCTAATCCCCATGGACAAGAACAATAAAGTAGTTACTGCAGGTTGAAGGAAAGTAGTGGAGTAAAAGTACAGATACAGCACTAAAAATGTACTCAAGGAAAAGTATAAGTCCACATTTTTAAAACTACTCAGTAAACTACAATTCCTGAGAAAAACTACTCAATTACAGTCATTTGAGTATTTGTAATTAGTTACTTTACACCACTGACAATCTGCAAAATCATTTTTATAGTGCATAACTGAGGTGTTTATTTATTCGGTGCCTTTCCTTATTGCGCATGATTTATTTTTGAATGAAGGTGTCTGTCAAATGTATGAATGTAAAGCTAATTGTTGTAAGTGGAAAAACTGAATGGTTCACTAGTAAGAAAACAATTAAAGACCATCTGCACGAAGATAAAGACCATCTACAGAACGAGTGTCTTCCATTTAGACTCTTTACTTTCTCTTTACTTTACTTTTAATATAACAAATACTTCTATAGTAACCGAGCTAAAGCAAATTGTCATGAATAAACAGACTACAGAGGCAGATTTCAAAGTAAACTTTGGTCACACTTTATTTTGATGGTCCGTTAGTTGAATTTAAGATACATTGCAACTAATTCTCAGTAGATTATAAGTAGGTTGTTAGGTTGGGGTTACGGTTAGGGTTAGTGTAAGTTGACGTGTACTTGCAAAGTTTCTTATAGTCAGTTAAATGTCTGTTGAAGGATTGTTAAATGTCAGTATCAACAGATATTAAACTGAGAGTCTACTAATACTCAAATCGACCATCAAAATAAAGTGTTACCTAAAGTTTTTTTATATGTAAAGATGTACATCCTGCGTGTATTAAGCAATGCGTTTTTGACCTGCACAGGTGCATAAATAAACATGCTCTTTAATTAAAAAAACCTCTGACTTTAGACTTTAGACCAGCTTTTACTTGGTCAATGGCGCATATTTCAGTTTCTCAAAATAGCAACTTTCACTCAATTAACAAGCCAGCATTTTTTATGCGTAATAGATAGACATCGAACAGACGTCTTGGATAAAACGAGGCTAAATTTGGGCTGTCAATAGAACTCTAATAGACATCTTACAATAGTATATTAATAGATCAGTCATCAAATAGAAAGGAATGATTGACTACACGTGAAGTCTGTCTGTTTGATGATTAGTCTATTTTTGGACTGTTAGATTGACCGAACGTGGGGAGAACATGCAAACTCCACACAGAAACTGACCCAGCCGAGGCTCAAACCAGCAACCTTCACTGCGCCACCGCGTCGCCTCAACAAACATTTATCAAAAATATTGACAATGAAGTCACCAATAAATAAAAGTTTAAAATGTTTAATATTTTTCGTTGAATAGTCTTTTTATCTCATTTGAGCTAATGTAAAGGCCGCAATTACATGGTTTGACCAGTGACGCGCTGTAGAGCAAAACTCTAATTCAGCCCAATACAAAAAAGACAAAGGCCCAATCCCAATTCTATTTTTGTTCCCCTCCCCCTTCCCCTTCCCCTTGGCCCTTAAAACCGAGGGTGAAGGGGAAGGGCTTCAAATTTTACCTCTACGAATTGGGACAGCACTACAGCACCTGCATACGTCATTATATGTCATCGCAATCTCTTGCTTCATGTGAGATTAGACGATCGCGACTGCTGTAGTTATTCCAGTTGGGTTATTTTTTAGGTATTTATCTTCAGGAAATCACTGAAGGCATATATCATGTTATCATAACAATCTAATGTGGCAATAAGCTTGTTTTTTTTTTTAAATATATTAAATTTTATATATATATATATATATATATATATATATATATATATATATACAGTATATAAAATATATAAATTTTCAGATTTGTAAAATGAAAGTTTAAAATGGTTTAAAACGGTTTAATTTTTTTGTATGGTATATACCTAAATTGCTGTAACTTTTGTTTTATATTAGTTTATTTATTTCATTAGTTTTTATTATATCCGACATTTGTAATTCTTTAAATGGTTTCAGTAGCCTATAGCTTATTTTATCTAGATTTATGATGCTACAAAAATGGACACGTCATTTGTAAAGTTTATGTCTTTCTGTTGTATTCATATTTTGTATTATCTCCAAAAGAAAGAAAGTAAGAAAGAAAGAAGCTGCTCGTAGTAACGACAGAGCTGTGAAGTGAGCGCTCTTTCGGCCGGTTTCTCACCCACATATACAAGCATCTAAATGCGCATGTTTCATGCACAAACACACCTTTTAAACTTGACAAAAACCTTTGACAATTGAAAGTTACTGGCTGCTGTGTCTTTAATATGGTGTAAAGATTGTTATGCGTTATTGAAACATGAAGGACGCAACAAAGAAATATACTTATAAATTAAAACTACTTTATTATTTTATGCAACGGCCTTAAATTTAAAAGGGAAACATAAGGACGATCTTAAGCAAAAGACCCCTAGCCTATAAGGCAGACATGTCCAAAGTACGGCCCGCGGGCCATCTGCGGCCCGCAATCAGTTTTGTGGCGGCCCGCGAGGCTTTTAATAAACATTAATAGAATCTGGCCCGCTATACAAAAATGAACGTAATTCAATGAATAACCACCGGGTGTCGCTATTACATGCATTCAATTAGGCAGCCTTTCCTGTTATGACGTAAAACCAACTGACCAAAACTGAAGGAAACATTATTGATAACCACGTTTTGGCGAGCCATGGCACAACCAAGAAAAAGGAAAATCAACAGTGAGTGCAGGAAATTTCAGTCACGTTGGGGCAAAGAATATTTCTTCACAGAGGTCAGCGGGAAATGTGTCTGTTTAATTTGCCAGGAATCAGTTGCAGTAATGAAGGAATATAATATTAAATGTAGGGATGCAACGATTATAGAATTTGGTTGTACGATTATAGTCTGAGAAATAATCACGGTTATCACGATTATTATGCATTCATTAATTTCAAACACCACTAGTTTAGAAAATAAGATGAAAACTCCCTAATTTTTACAGTGTTATTTATTGCTGCTCAGTAACCAATTAACACAGCACATAATAATATTAGAAACAAACAATAGTCCATTTCTTTGTGCTTAAAAATAAGTGAATTTTTTTGACATTTAAACAAATAATTGTACACTGTAAATAAATGACAGAACAATTAATAAATAATTAAAAAACAGTATTTGTCTAATGCAGAGCTTGAAATAAACTTGTTTACCTGGTAGCACCAGTGCTCCCAACTTAAGAAAATGTCGGAGAACCAGAAAGAAATTAGGAGCACCCACCAAAAATGAATGAGCACCACTGCAAATTGTATATTAACGGATTTATTGTATTTGAAAACAACATCAATTAGGACTAACAAAAACCAGAAACAAGTAACTAATTCTGTTATGACTTATTGATATCTGTGCAATAATTCCAAAATGAATGTCTAATAATTATAAAATATTTATGATGACGAAGATGACAATAATACTAACAAAGAATTACATTTCTCATTATCATGCTGCCTTGAATGTGCTTGAATGTTATCTGCTATAAAAAGTGCTGCTGTTACATTATGAAAAATAAATCTATGGTTTGCATCAAACAAAAATGAAGCATTGCAGTAAGAAAAATTTATTTTGCACTATTGTTTTATATGCATGACAATTTAATAAACAGAAATAATGGACAAAAGAAAGGAAGAAAAGTCTCACTTCTGCACCCTTCACCGAAGGAAAATTTATAAAGGAGTGTCTGATGAGTGTTGCAAATATAATTTGCCCAGAGAAGATTCAAGATTTTAAAAACGTAGGTCTTTCTAGAAACACAGTTGGACGACGAATTGAAGACTTGTCAGCAAATCTAATATATATATATATATATATATATATATATATATATATATATATATATATATATATATATATATATATATGTGTGTGCGTGCGTGCGTGTGTGTAAATATATATGTGTCTGTGTGATGCATGTAAAATTTGGCCCGGGACAACGTTTTTTTTTTTGTATCTGGCCCTCGGCCCAAAAAGTTTGGACACCCCTGCTATAAGGTGTTTTATGGAATATCTTAAACTGACCAGTAGTTATGTTTTTTCTTTCCCCTATTTACTTATTTATTTTTTGGCACAAGAGAAAACTAGTGTAATGACAGCGGCACACCATCTTGCAAACTCTGGATCTGCTTTCATTCCACCCTGAAGCCCCAGGCCGGTCGCTGGCCCAGAGAAAGCCCCGATTTGGCCCAGTCAGGCCCCGGAAGTGACTATGGAAACGTGACTGGTCCTGGCTCGCACTGGCTTGCTTGCTTTAGGCACAACAGTGGAAACGCGGCTATTGATCCAAAACACAGCCAAGGAAACTCTCAAATGCTTTCAGAGAAAGAAAATCAAGCTGTAGAATGGCCCAGCCAATCACCTGACTTGAATTCAATAGAAAAAAACAAAATAAAGCTCAGATTTGATAGACGAGACCCACAGAACCATCAAGATTTTAAAAACAGATTTTGAAGTCTGTGAGAAAAAAAAAAAATTACACTGAGCAAAGCATGATGCTGCGTTCACACCAGATGCAGAACGCATGGATAAATTGCACTATTCATGCATAAATAGACGCGTGAACATTTGAGTTTACTCGCTTTATTCGCGCGTCAGACTCCCCTTCATTCACGCGTTAAACTCTGCTTCATTCGAGCGTCAAATTGACTTTAGAACAGACATGGATTTACGTGATGGGCCGGGCTTCTGTCTGCCCGGTGACTGTAGCTTCGTTGCTAAATGGCTAACATAGATTTTATTGAGAAAATAACTGTGTTTCTGTGCTTTATGAAGGCTGTAAAACTGCGTCGATACGTTTGGAGAAGTGTCTAAGTCCACTAGATACTTTCAGAGATGCACCCAGCTCTGTGAGCTCATAAACTCCTCCAGAAACCTAACCTGGATGATGGAGGCTTTCAGCGGTGCTTCTGACTGAGCCAAGCCCAGTTTGATGAACTGTTGTCGGTGTCGGCTGGAGGATTTCCCCTGGGACACCAACAACAGGTGCTACGTCACAATCACGCCCCCACAAGAGCAAGCTCCTGATTGGTTAACGCGACGTGAATGTCTGCAGAAGTTCAGATTTTTAAACGAGCTAATCGCGCGTTAAGCGCGTGAAACTCGCAAATCGCTCAATTCGCACGGCGACATTTGCGCAAATTGCACCATCCGCGCCGCGACATTCGCACAATTCGTGTCATTCGCGCCGCTGTAAATGCTGCTCTCCGAACGTAAACATGTAAACACCTTAATCAAATTATTCCCGTCGTGCAGTATTTTCGCCGCATTTTGTGACAGAATAGTCTATACACACACGGCTTTCTGACGCTACCTACCGAGTCATCTAAGTTACCGAGGAATGCAGAGGATTTTTTTCTCCCATTCGCCGTGCGGTATCAAACATTACATTAAAACTCCACTCTCCAGCAGTTACTCGTTTTCAATATCTCGTTTGTCACGGGCGACATGCAGGAAATGTTCCTGAATAAAAAGTGAAAGTGCCAAACTGCAGTTAAAGTCGACAAATTAATAATTTGGCAAGTAATTCGATTACTGATGTCCATGTAAACAGTCACTGTCTTTCTCCCCTGCGTCTGCGTGCCCAAACGGAAACTCCCATATTAACAAATCCTTCCCTCTTTCCCTCCCCCGACACTCCCACCAAAACGGAGCTGGACACGCCCACTTTCCTGACTTTTTCCAAACTAGAGGTGTGAAAACACCCTGCTGAGACAGGGGGGTTTCATGGCCCTTTAAGCTGCCATCACCAAAAAAGCCTTAAATACATTTCAGTAGTTCAGTACTTTCTCCTTGTGCCATTCCATTGTTATTACACATAACTAATTTTCCAGCTTTTTATTGTTTGTATTGTTTTGGATTTTTACCAAAATCTGGTTCAATTCCATGTCAACAGCTCCTTTAGAAATATTATTCCAATGAAAAAACATGACATGTTTAATAGTACAACAGTACTGATGTAAAAAAAAACATCCTCTCCATAAACGACTGCTAATACAGATTCAGATTCTCTCCAGTCTGATATCGAAAGCCTAAACTCGAACTCCCATCAGTTTTCTTGTTTAACAGTCTGTTTTGCAAGTGAAATAAGCCGAGGGTGCCATTTCACATTGATGTTAAAATCTGTAGATCAAAGCAACAGAATTAGAAAAAGTTTAAAAAGTGCATGACTCTGATGGATTCGGCCTGACGCTTAATATCAAAGCCAATTAAATCTGTCTCACCTCTGAGAATGAACCTATTCTCGGCTCTCTATCCGCTCAATCACTGTGATCCCGAGATGACAGAACGAGCGGCAGATTGAGCGAAAGACATGA